>BLSH010472475.1:9437-21320 GCA_018402905.1 Glandirana rugosa
GAGGCACTGACATGTGAAGCTACCAAGAGAAGGATGAATAGATTAGCGTGGAAATCGCAATGAATGTTGAGATGAAAGAGGAGAGGAGAAGGAAAGAGACAACCCCAGGGGGTTCCAAGACAAGAACCCGACGAGGATAAAAGTTAGATGTGGAGGAGGGACCCAGTCGACTATCGGAGGGTACCGAAGGTTATGTCTACGGTGGGATCTGGTGGTCCCTTACTCGGGGATAGTTACATATACGGGTGGTCACGGGGATAGTTACGTATGGTCACCGTGTATAGTCACGGGTGGTAACGGTGGATGGTCACGGGTGGATAGTCACGGGTCACGGCGGATACTCACGGTTAGTCACGACAGAGCTAAGCAGCACTGATGGGCACTAATAGACAGCACTGATTGGCACTCATAGGCGGCACTGGGCACTGATAGGTGGGCACTGGTAGGTGGCAATGGTGGGCACTGATATGTGCCACTGGTATGCATTGATAGGGGCACTGGTGGGCATATACATTGATAGGGGCTCATTCCCTGGTGGTCTAGGGTGGCATCTGTATTGGAAGCCATGGGAGGCTATCAGCTGACCCAGGGAGGAGGTGTAGATTGAAAATAGGAGCAGCCCAAGAACAGAACCTTGGGGGACCCCAACAGAGAAAGGAAGAGGAGAGGAGAAAGTAGAGTTGTAAGTAACGCTAAAGGTGCGATTAGATAAGTAGGAAGAGAACCATCGAAGTGTACAGTCACGGAGTCACGGAGACCAGTAGCATGGAGTTTTTGAAGGAGGAGGGGGTTGTCAACCTTATCAAAGGCAGCAGAAAGGTCCAAGAGTAGGAGTACAGAATAGTGTCCATTGGTTTTGGCTGTTAGTAGATCATTTGTTAGTTTTAGAAGAGCAGTTTCTGTGGAGTGTTGAGAATGAAATCCAGACTGAAGGGGATCAAGATGGCTAATCTCGGCAAGGTGGTTGCTCAGTTGGTTGTAGACTAGACATTCAAGAAGTTTGGATAAAAAGGGAAGCAAGGAGATGGGGCGTAGGTTGTTAGGATTAGTTGGGTCCAGTGAAGGCTTTTTAAGTATGGGGCTAACTAATACATGTTTTAGAAAGTTGGGGAAGATGTCAGAAGAGAGGGAGAAATTGAAGATGTGGGTTAAAGAGTGTAGAATCGAGTCAGAGGGTGAACGTAATGTTTGTGAGGGAACAGGATCCAGCGGGCAGGTGGTTAGTTTGACATTAGCGAGTAGTTTAGCAACCTCATCTAAAGTGGTGGGGTTGAATGAGGGAAGTAGTGATTGTACCTGTAGGCATGAAGTGTGAAGCATGGAAGGTATTTGAACAGCAGAGATCTCTTCACAAATTGTTTCAATCTTCAGTTTGAAGTGATTGGCGATCTCCTGGGCAGTGAGTGAAGTAGTGGGTGGAGGCAGAGGAGGACGAAGTAGAGAGTTGAAGGTAGAGAAGAGTTGACGAGGACGGGATGATAAGTTGTTAATAAGAGTGATAAAATAGGTCTGCTTGGCACTGTGGAGGCAGGAACTGTATTTTTGGAGGGCAGATTTATACTGGTTGAAATCTTTTTGAGATTTAGTTTTATGCCATAGGCCCTCAAGAGCACGGCTATGTGTTTTCAGACTTCTAGTGTCATCTGTTTGCCAAGGTTGAAGGGGTCGAGGCCTGATTATGTGAGTAGTGAGAGGGGCTAGTGTGTCCAGGGAGGCTAAAAGTGAAGTGTTGTAGATTGAAGTGGCTAGGTCGGTGCAGGATAGGGGTGAGATTTTGTCATATAGGTCGTCAGTAGCAGAGTAGAGAAGAGAAGGATTGAGATGACGTAGGTTTCTGCGAGTAACTTTTAGGCGGCTGGACGGAGAGGAGGTGGAGTAGAGGGAGAGAGTGAAACTAATAAGATAGTGATCAGAGAGAGGGAATAGATAGTTGGAGAGGTTGCATGGAGTGCAAAGGAGGGAGAAAACTAGGTCAAATGCAAACGCCTGCAAATGTTTCCCCTAAAGTGATGGGGGGGTGGGTGCATTCCAAAAAAATACCCCAAAAACGATTGTTTACCAAAAAATTGGCGTGGGGTTCCCCCCAAAATCCATACCAGGCCCTTTGGGTCTGGTATGGATTTTAAGGGGAACTCAACACCAATTTTTTAAAAAATCTTATCTGAGCATGCAGCCTGGAGGTCAGGATAGAGGGGGATGAGCGGGCCATCTTCTGTCAAGGTCTTTTCTTGTTGCTGTCACTCCCGCCGATGTAAGGAACCATCCGGGGCCATTGGAAGGCCTATACACAGGCGCATGAAGCGCATGCACGCATGTAGCGCGTGCACGCATGCACTCGCGTTTGAGCCGGCATTGGCGCCAAAACGCCCATTTAAGCTCACAGCACCTTGCAGTCAGTGTTGTCCGTTCGACAGCATTCCTGCACCTGTGACCCCAGCGTTTTCTCTAAGAAACTTCCTGTATCTGTGACCCCGGCTTTCTGTTGGACTTTGTTTGCTTGCTGCCACCGGCCAGGGTTGTCAGGAAGAGGCCCTTGTCTCCATCAAGGTTCAAATCCCACTTATGGTATCACCTCCTGAAAACTTGCATTGTACTCAGCAGCATAATTAGCCAATGCACATCAGTTTAATTTATTCCATAATTTTAACTCTTCAAATGCATGCAGTGGTATGTAAGTATTCAATAATATTATGGTGTGGAATTCCAAAAATCTGGCTCTTCAAAAATCCAGACAAAAAATGGCGTGCGGTTCCCCCTTCCAGTCCATACCAGGCCCTTCAGTTCTGGTCTGGATTTTAAGATGCACGCCACGCCACAATTAAAAAAAATATTGACGTAGGGTCCCCCACAAAATCCATACCAGCCCCTTATGCGAGCATGCAGCCTGGAGGTCAGGAAAAGGGGGGGGGGCGCTCGTTCGTCCCCCCCTGAACCGTACCAGGCCAAATGCCCTCAACATGGGGAGGGTGCTTTGGGGTCCCCCGCGCCATTTTATCATTTTTTTATCTATATTGCTGGGAACCGGCAATACATTGCAGCTGCAAGCATGATTAAATGACATTTTTTTCCTTTAGAAATGTCATTATTGCTGCGGCATGTTCTATACATTGCACAGATGCGCCACTTTACAAGCAGAGTAAGGGGACCCCCCAGGCACAATATTTAAAGGAACTTTTCATTTTTATTATTTCACTTTAAGCATGATTAAAATCACTACTCTTTTAAAAACAATCATTTAAAAAAAAAAAAATCAATTGATACATGTCCCCTAGGGCAGTATATAAGCCTTCAACGAGCACTTTTGATTTTGCAGGTTCAAGCCCCATTGAATTCAACTGCTCCCGCATATGCCGATTGGACAGGCATGTTCACCGGCAAGAGCGCGATTTTCCATTTCCATGTCCTCCCAATTGAAGCCTTAATTGGCTTTATTGGGCGCTATTTTCTTGTACTGCGCAATTGCATATTAGCACTATAGTAAATTACCCCCTCTGTGTCCCCAATGGGGACGTTCCCCCTCTGATTTTTCATCATCACCAGGACAGTCAAAATTTGCAGCCTCTGGGACCAGTGTCATGTTTCATAGTTGACTTCTCTGCCTAGCTACCTGTCAGGAAGCAGGTGTGAGGCCAAGATGTTAGAGGGCTTCCCTTGCGGCTAAGTGCACAGCTGCCCTGAGGATGAGACAGGGGAGCAGCGCCCAAAGAAGCACGGGTCGCCAGCAGGTAATTCCAGATGACTGTGTAGCAGGAAGTTGCAGGAACAGCTGGTGGTTGCTGGCGTGCTTAAGGCTCCGTGGGGAGTCAGCTGGAGACAAGGTCAGAAGGCAAGCCGGGGTCATACACGGTTAGATCAGAGGAAGCAGCTGGAACGGTGCACCAGGACAAGGATGCGCAGGATTGCAGAATTGTTAGAGCCAGCAGCGGGACAAGCCAGGAGAATGGTCAAGGAAGCAAGCCGAGGATCAGGACTGGAGAGCAGGTGCAGGGTCAGGACAAGCCGAGTCTGGTAAACAGGAGATCAATCAGGAGAAAACAGGAACACAGGAAACACAGGGGAGCTGAGAGATAATCCAGCAAAGTCCTTCTGTTAGTGGCAGGTTTAAATAGCCCAAAGGGCGTCAATGTGCTTGCTACTGCGCATGCCCTGTGCATCCCCGCGTTTGTGACGGAACGTTCGTTCGTGACGGAACGTTCGTTCGTGTGCGTCGGCGCATGCCCACTCGTACAGGCAGCTGGACGCGGCCATGTTGGAAATGGGCAGCAGTAGCCGTTCCAGGTCTATTTCCCTGACACTACCCTTCTTTCCTTCGTCTGAAATACACACTATCATTCTTGGTGATTTCAAAATCCCTGTCTCTGCTGAACCGTCCGAGATTCGAACCATTTATGGGCAGGCTGATTGTACCGAAGTCGATCCATCGATCAACTTGGGCACAACCAGCATATTGGATGTTTCATGTGATTATTAAAGTGGTTGTTAAGCCACTTAATGCACTTTATACCTTCCTGTCTGATTAATAAACCTATGTGCCCATGTGTCTGTGTTTTATAAAAATAAGCCATTCTTTACTAGTTTTCAGAGTGCCAATTGCCGCTCACGTGACTCTCCCTGGCTGACAGCTGCAGCGGGCAGGGCCGAGGATTCCCCGCTGACGTCAGTTGGGAGGGGAAGAGGAGAGAGACGGCGGGTCATGAGAGCTGTGACGGCGCTCTGAAAACTAGTAAAGAATGGTTTATTTTTATAAAACACAGACACAGGGGCAGCAGCAAGAGGGGAGGGGGGCGGGCACTGACACAGGAGCAGACAGGCAGGAAGGGAGGGGAAGAGAGGACAGAGGAGGACAGGAGACCTTCGGATGATGGAGGCACGTAAACTGACCACAGTGTCAGGGCTCAGCAGCCATGGTATACCGTTGTCAGTTTACAGAGGGGAGGATATTGGCAGGATCAGCCAGGTTTTTTAGGCGATAGAAGGGGCCAAATTACACAGCACAAGCACTGTGCTGTATAACATGCTTTAAGGCAGTGGTTCTCAACTCCTGTCCTCGGGACCCACTAACAGGCCAGGTTTGCAAGATAACTGAAATACATCACAGGTGATATAATTTGCTGCTCAGTGATTGCAGTATTCTAGTCTACATCTCCCCAAGGTAATAAAATCTGGCCTGTTAGTGGGTCCTGAGGACTGGAGTTGAGAAACACTGCTTTAAGGGAACAGGATCACTATTTTTTTAGGTTATCAAATGCTTTAACTACTTCCCACCTATGTCTATGTCTATGTACATCCTCAGGTTGAAGTAGTTTTACCAGGATGATGCCTGCAAATACAGGCATCATCCCACTTTTGAATTTTTTATCCAGCAATTCCGTTTTTAGCAGAAGCGATTCGAGTGACTATATAGCCACTCGATCACTTCTGCGGATGGTAGAAGGGAGTCCCATCCCCCTCCCGACACCGCCTTTCCCGAGCTCTGCCGTCCAATCGCGGAGCCCAGGTGCGATGCGACTGCCAGTGATGGCTGCACAGAACAGAAAGAGAGTGAGGAACTGACGTTGTTCCTCTCTCTGTAACCCAGGAAACCGGGAGTGACAAATATGTCGTCACTTCCGGTTCCACATCATTGTTTATCTGGCCAAATCGATTTGTGTCTGATCGGCTGCATTGGAGGCCAGAGGAGATATTTGGGGTCTAAAAAGAGGACCTGTCATGGCCCATGCTGTCAAAAGAGATGTTGTTAATCCAAAAGAAAAGTGTAAAAAAAAAAGTTTTGTACAAAATAAAAAATAATTAAAAGAAAACAATTTAAAGCAACCCTGCCCCCGCCCCCGTGTTTACGCGCAAATGCGAACGCATACGTTACTCCCGCATGCATATGTAAACGGTGATCACACCACACTGGAGGCATTTCGTGAATGTCAGAGCGAGAGCAATACTTCTAGCACCAGACCTCCTGTGTAACCCTGAACTGGTAGCCTGTAAAGTCCCTCATTAAGTTTTCTGGTAGCCTTGCTTTCAAACAGTTTCTCCCCAGCAAGTATGCCAGATATGGGGTATAAATGTATACGCTCTGTGACAGGGCAACAGGCTATACATGGACTTTCCTGATTTATGAGGGAAAAGATAGCAGCGTGGAGCCCCGTTACTGCCCGGACTACATAGGGAGCAGCAGCAAGATTGTTTGGGACTTGGTGTCACTCTTATTTGGAAAGGGGTTTTCAGTCCCACCCTCCCCCTGGAGGTCGTCCACCCAGAGGGAGGGATCCTGTGATGGGCCTGCAGGGCTATAAATAGCAGGGCTCAGACACCAATCCATGCAATGCCTCCCAGGTGGTTGGATACATATGGTAGGTACTAACCCCTTCCCCCTTTCATTTGTCACACATTTACTCTTTTGACCTGATTTGACATTGCATTATTGGGGTATTCCCATGCACTGGTGTCACTGCTTCACCAAGTCGCAATTTATACTTTATAACACATATACTTAGTTTCATATGTGGATTCTCATTCAATTCAGCTGCGCAGGTCAAGTTCACCATTCCCAATTGTACCATGTGGTTGCTCTTGGCCATTCATTATTTTTTAATTTTCTCACCTATTTATTACCTTTTTTATTTTTTCTTCATTTGTTAGTGCACATGATTACCCATATACACTCTTTACTAGCCACCATCCTGGCAGGCCATGCTGTATGGTCCGGTCCTGTTTGCCCGTTTTTCCGTCTGTCCTGTTTTGCACTGCTGGCCAATGTTGGATCCTTTACCCACAGCTCCCGGGTCAGGCGTCTCCAGTGACTATCGGTGTGACTTTGGCATGCAGCATCCTGCATCTTTGTGAGTATGGAGTATATGGAAAAGCAAACCCCCAATGGGACTTTATAGGGAAACCAACTCATCAAGAGCAAAGTACAAGATAAAATTCCACATTTTTTATATTTTTTATTGCTTTGTTTAAAATGGACTCCAGACCTAAACGGTTCCATAGAACATGAATACAAACAATTGTGGTTGAACAGAAAACAACATTAAGTTGCATACATACAGTAGGTGGAATTTCATATGGATGAAACAATAGATATACGAAAATGGAACAAATATGACGACTGCACACTGCCTGCTGTTGGCAGGGGGAGACCCAACGCATTTTGAAACTGATTAATTCAAAATCTTCATCAGGGGTAGGTGGTCAAACATTAAAAAGTCCTTGTTTTTAGAAGGCACCGGTTAGCAGGGCATAGGAAAATCCACAAGGAAGTATATAGGCTACCTGAGATCCTGTTCCAGTCCCAAAAGAGTGGAAAGAGAAAGGGTATATTTGGTAGTTTAGGAAGTCTTAATTTGATGCCCCAGTAGAGTGTCAAAGACAAGTAGAAAGATTCACAGTCTAGGTTGAGTGCACAGAGCATAAGGGTAAACTCCAACATTCATTAGGTCAGTAGAGTCTGTTAGGGAGATACCTGAGAAACGAGGACTTTTAATGTTTGACCACCTACCTCTGATGAAGATCTTGGATTAATCACTTTTGAAACGCTTTGGGTCTCCCCCTGCCAACAGCTGGCAGTGTGCAGTGGTCATATTTGTTCCATTTTCGTATATCTATTGTTTCATCCATACCAAATTCCACCTACTGTATTTATGCAACTTAATGTTGTTTTCTGTTCAACCACAATTGTTTGTATTCATGTTCATTGGACTCTTTTGTGTCTGGGGTCCATTTTAAGTAAATCAATAAAATTTTGGAATTGTATCTTGTACTTTGCCCTTGATGAGTTGGTTTCCCTATAAAGTCCCATTGGGGGTTTGCTTTTCCATATACATATATATGTTAGGGGCGTGGGTTAACCTAATGCAATTAGAAGACACAGATTGTAGCAACATATAATTTCCACTTGTGAGAATGGAGTATCCCTTAGTTTAATTCCCACATTTCAATCTACCTGATACATTTCCATATTCATTACTATGTTATATTTTTTAACCATTTCTACTTTATAGATCATATCTATACATCAACCCCTGAAGAGTAAGACTGAACTCACGAAATGCGTTGGGTAACCATAGATGCTATGACACATTTATTATGGACTATTTGATTACTGTATGTAACCTTGTAATTGATCTGTAAATTTGGGCTAACTGTTTGGCATTTGACACCTTTTCCCAGTTCTATTGCTGGCATACACTTAAAGCAGAATTCCGGGATTTTCAAAAAATCCCCTATTAGTACACCTCCCTACACTAAACACTAAACAGTTATTACATTTGTGAAATTCCTTACCTTTGAAGAGATATGTCCAATTTATTTTTTTTTAAATAAATCTGTTTATTGGTTTTCAATGGTAAAGAAAATACATACAACATTCAACAACTAGCACACGGGCCTTGTTCAATTAAATAGACATATGCATTTCAAAGATATTCTCATTCTTGAAGCTAATACACATGAATGATTTATAGTATAATTTCTGAGCATGTTTGTTAAGCTCTCTAGTACAGTAACTACATTGGACTTGCTGGGTCACCCCCCCCCCCCATGACTAGGTATTAGGTGCGGGAGTAAGAGTAGTTGTAGACAACCATATTTATCCATTCTGAGACCAGTCATCAGCACCATCACTCACGTAGAGTCTGATGCCGTGGAGGGGTCTGCTAGCCATTTCGACCAGACTTTGTCATATTTAGCAGGACAGCCCCTATTAGCATAGGTGTCCCTGTATAGGGGTAGGCTATAATTGACTAGCTTTTTCCAAAATGTGAGCGGTGGGGGGGGGGGCTAGGCTTGCGCCAGTGCATTGCTATGGCCTTGCGGGCATAAAAGGGGAGCAGGCCAACCAAGGTACGGCCAGCCACAGTTGGGATCAAATTTTCCACTAAGCCCAGTATACAGGTGGACATGGAAGCTGGAACTTGAATGTAGGTAAGTTGAAGTATGATGGCCAGTATCTCCTTCCAGAACCCGACTACATGTGGGCATTTCCAAAAGATGTGTGAGAAGTCCACAGGGGCCTCCCCGCACCTCCAGCAGTCCGGGGGAGAGTCTGGGTTCATCCTATGTAGTCTGTAGGGGGTAAAGTATGCCCTGTGTGCTATCCCAGTCGTCGTTGTCAAAATCAGGGATATCCCGCTCCCATCTACTTCCAAGGTTGTCTAGACTAGGAAGAGAGGTCATAAGGAGGAACGTGTATAGTCTGGAAGTGGGTTTGTCAGTGCAGTCAGACCTGAGAAGGCTCTCCAGAGCCGACTCAAGTATCAGTGGGGCCTGATGGGCAAACTGGCAGCCGAAGGCATGTGAGAGCTGCATGTAATGGAAGAAATTGGCCAGTGGGACGTTAAAATCTTCCCTCAACTGGGCAAAAGTCTTCAAGGAGAGGGCCATTGTTACTTGGGACATGGTCTTAATCTGGTATTTAGTCCATGCATAGGGCTTCGGTAACTGGTATAAGTGAGGAAGGTTGGGGCTCAGCCATAAAGGGGCATTAGGAGCGACTGCCCCACCGGGGTGTCCCTCTACCTGAAGTCCCGCGCTCCAAGCTCAGAGTGTAGTGAGCATTGATGGTGTTAAGCTGTATGGAGCGCGAGGACCTCGAATCAGCAAGCACCTCAGAGCCTCCAAGGAGTTAACCACTGTAGCCTCCAGCATTGTGGAGGGATTACTGTGGTTCGGGTTAAGCCACCAGGCTGAGGTGACCAATTGAGTGGCCAGGAAGTATTTGTAAATGTCTGGGAGCGCCAGACCCCCCTGGGAGGTAAGGCGTAGCAATGTGGGCCACCTATATCTGGGATTTTTCGGGCCCCACAGGAAGGAGGAAAATAAATGTTGGAGTTGTGTGAAAAAGGACTTGGGGATCCACTGCAGTGAATGACGAAACAGGTAGGTGCATTTCGGCAAAATTTTCATTTTTAGCAAGGCTATGCGCCCCATCAGGGACAAAGGTAAGGACTCCCACGCCTTCAGCTTAAGTCTGACCTCCTGCATGATGGATAATAGGTTGAGGGATATGTAATCAGAGGCCCGTCCAGAGACCACCACTCCTAGGTATCTGAAATTTTCGACTCACTGAAGGGGGATGTCCGGAGGGGCCGTAGAGGGGGCAGAGGGTCAATAGGGAAGAGAAGGGGTTTGGCCCAGTTTACCCTGAGGCCCGTGATGGTGGCGAAAGTGTTCAGAACCTGGAGAGCCCCCCGAAGGGACGAATCAGCGTCGTTGAGGAATAACAGGAGGTCATCAGCATACAGGGTTACCCTCCAGCTCCCCAATCCACAATCCGCGGATGTGTGGGGAGCTGCGCAGGGCCTCAGCCACCGGCTCCAATACGATGGCAAAGAGTGCTGGAAAGAGAGGGCAGCCCTGCCTGGTACCCCTGGACAGCGGGAAGGATCCCATGTCCAATTTAATTTACAGGAAGTGGTCTCTCTAGTTCAAATGATGCACTATGCAAGGCAGGCTCTGTAAATAGAGTGATTGCATCATATCCTCTCTGTTTAGACTACATTTCCCATCAGGCATTGCACATTTCAATGAATGTGTGTGGTACACTAGCCTGTGAATGTAAATGTGAACAGGCCCACTTCAACATGAATCACGCCCTCATTCTGCAGCCAGGCCCACTAACCCGTGACACACAACATGTCTTCTCTACCCTCCAGCCACAAGGAGATAAACATATTGCCCTTACATGCTTTCTGTAATCATTACTGAACAGCACACACAACCCATAATGATATATTATACACACTGTACTCTGCTATAATTCACTATTAGAAATATTCCTCCTCCTGCTATAGCTAACAATCATAGCTGGTATGGTATATGAGAACATCCCTAGCCACAACACAAAAAGAAAGAGCCATGATGTTTTATATCAGCATGTGACACAAGTAAATGTCGGCATGGGAAAAACACAAAAAAGCGTAGTGCTAACTTACTAGTCAATAACACAATAATGGTGGAACCCTCTAATGTATAGAAATCTCAATATACTTCATTACCACAATACCTGCCTCTGTGATATGTAACATCACATATAATACAAAATGAAACATTGCAGGGATGGTGGAAACCCCTCCTAAAGATATATGGAAGTGTGCGGTGTCAGTAAACAGTGCAGCCTCATAAGTGCCGCTTATGAGTGCCCATCAGTGCGGTGACACCAGTACCGCTTATCAGTGCGGTGACACCAATGCCGCATATCAGTGCCCGTCAGTGCGGTGACACTGTGCCTACCAGTGCTACTTATTAGTGCGGTGACACCGTGCCCACCAGTGCCACTTATCAGTGCCCATCAGTGCGGTGACACCGTGCCCACTGGTGCCTCTTATCAGTGCCCATCAGTGTGGTAACACTGTGCCCACCAGTGCTACTTATCAGTGCCCATCAGTGTGGTGACACCATGCCCACCACCAGTGATGCTTATCAGTGCCCATCAGTGCAGTGACCCCCCCCGCCCGCCATCTCTCATCAATGATGGACTGAGATCTCCTGCTATGACATGCCTGGTATTTCTGGAATGCCTGGCATGCTTGCTATGTAAACTCCCCTCTGTATTTTTCCCTTGTCACAGCTGTATTGTGAAACACACCGCAGAGCGCACAGTGCCGATATGGCTGTGACAGGAGAAAGTCACAGAGTGGAGATTAGATAGCAAGCATAGCAGACATTCCAGGAATAGCAGAGATCTCCTGCTACAACATGCCTGGCATTTATGGAATGTCTGGCATGCTTACTATGTAATATCCGCTCTGTGACTTTCTCCTGTCACAGCCGTATCGGAACTGTGCGCTCTGTGCTGTGTATCACAATACGGCTGTGATGGGGGAAAAATACAGAGTGGTGTTCACATAGCAAGCATGCCAGGCATTCCAGAAATACCAGGCATGTCAT
>BLSH010472475.1:28698-39921 GCA_018402905.1 Glandirana rugosa
GTGGCACCGAACTGTCGCCGTTGAACCGAGCAATAGCGTTTGGCGGCAGTGGACTACCGCCGATAATCTAGTGCCTAGTACCCAGCGGTAATGTCTGTAGTGTCAGACACCCTTCTAGTTTTGAAGATATGGTAAGGTTTTTCAGGTTCGACAAGATTTCGTAGGATTAATGGGACTACTTAACCCTTGTCGACAAAATTAGTTGAGTTGTCCACTTTTTGTCGTCGAGAGACGTCAACCAAACACCTGTCAGTACCGATTCTGTTTCTGGATTCTTTTTCACCTCTCTAACTATCCTCCTAGCCAGCACAGGTGTCACTTTTGGCTTTCGACCACATCCTCTGAGATTTTCCACAGTGCGGAACATCTTGTTTTTTTTAATAATACTTTGCACTGTAGCCACTGGAACTTGAAAACATTTAGAAATTGCCTTGTAGCCCTTTCCTGACTTGTGAGCAGCCACAATGCGCAGCCGAAGGTCCTCACTGAGCTCCTTTGTCTTAGCCATGACTGTCCACAAACCAACTGCAGAGAGCTGCTGTTTTTCACCTGTTGAGTTGATTAAAACAGCTGTTCCCAATTCATCAGGGTAATTAGGATGCTTTAGAACAGCTTGGACTTTTTGGAATGGTATAGAAGTTTTGATCTTCCCACAGACTGTGATGTCTGTAATGGCGACCCATGATCCGTGATCTAATAGCCGCCATCAGGTGACGGCGGTTTGCGATAACGAGCCAAGTTGCCGCTGTCAAGCCACGGTGGGTGGTCGGTTAAACAGTGTAATCTCACACACGAGGTGGCCATGATTCGATGTGACAAAAATAGTCAGGCTGCAGACATGTCAGAAACTACAGAATGACAACGACAGGTGCAGGCAAATGAGTCTATCACGTGTTCTTACTGTCATAAATATGGCCATATAAGAAAATATTGCTGTACATTAAAAAAGACAAAAACTAAAGATATGGAGAATGAAAAAGCAGCTTGACATGCTTTAATATGTCAAGAAAAAAGTTTGACTGAATTGCCTTATGTCACCAAAGTCAAACAGATCAGTAATTTGACTGTTAATAGCAGTTCAGACAATATGGCGAAAGGAGCTGTCACTGACAGAGATGGTTTATTACCACTGCCAAAATTAGAATCACATCAAGATTCAATCCATCTACCATTACAATATGTTGCTCCAATTATATTGGATGAGAATGGTAGACCATATATACAAGGTTTGCTGAATGGTAAAAAATATACATTTCCTCATTGACAGTGGATCTGAGATTAGCCTAACCAGAGAAAACATTCCTGTGAAACCTAATTCTCCTATGTGTAATATAGTGGGTTTTAATAATATAGGTAATTCCTAGGCTTGTGCATTTCATTTAGTTCTGAATTTGGTTCTTTAACACACTTCTAGAAATTCAGCAATTCAGACAAATCCGAATTTCCAAATTTCGAATTTCCAATTTTTTTTTGCCGATTTCAAAAATTCGGTAATCAGAAAGTCCAAAATGGGGAAATAACTAACTAATAATAACTTAACTATACTTAACTACTTAAATAACTATTAAATGATAGGTATTGGAATTTCCATGAAAATTTGACTGTTAGTGATAAGTTTCGGATTTAAGTTCACTAACAGCCTAATTTGAAAGGAAATTCCAATACCAATAATTTAATAGTTATTTATTAGTTAGCTATTATTTCAAGTGTTCTTTCTTATTTTCAAATTTCCGACATCCAAATTACTGAATTTTCTGCATTTTTACTTCCGAATTTCTGAACTTCCCAATTTTCGAATTCCGAATTCTCGAATTTCCAATTTTTTTGAATTTCCAAAAAAAACAAACGGAATGAAAACCAACACATTTTTTGGCCGTGCACATGTCTAGTAATTCCACTGCTAGACAGGTGTCTAATGTAACATTTTAAGTACCTGGACTAGTAAAAGCTAACACTGACATTTGGTTTTGTCATTGTGCAGAGAACATTCACTGATGTGATCAATAAACAAAAGTGGGTAATTGATTTGGCTAATAAAAGTATTTGGAAAGATCCATCTAGGCCCAAATCAGTTCTAATTGATCCCTCTGTATACAGTAGTGTTGGTTCCATTACTAATATGTCTATAGAACAAAAAAAGGCCTGATACTGATGGTAATTGTGCTTTAAAGGAAGTAGTACAACGCTTTCCAAGTTTGTGGTCAAAGTTCAAAAATGACATAAGAACTTTGAAAAATACTGAACTAAATATTGAGGGAAAAGAACCAGATTCCCTTAATCAGTATGAGTTACCACTAGAATAAATTGGTCCACTTTTTGCCCTTATTCAAGAGTTTGTACAACTTGGAATTTTAAAGAAAGCACAATCAGTGGTAAATAACCGTATTTGGCCTATCAAAAAAGCTGATGATAATTCATATTCATTATCAGTTGACTTAAGGACACTGACAAAACATATCACAAATAAAATAGTTCTTCCTGATAAATCTAATATGAAATTAAATTTGAATGCAAAGGACAAAATGTTCTCTGTACTAGAATTCTTTAATAGTCTTTTTTCCATCCCTTTAGCTAAAAGTTGCCAATGCAAACTTTCTTTTACATTTCAGAAAGAGACTTATACCTTCACTCGATTAATACCTGGCCTAGGTATCAGTGATGGTGTAGTTCATGAATCTATAGCAAAAATATTGTCACAATTTTCAAGACCAGAATGTATTTGTCAGCACGTGGATAACATTCTGCTGAGTACGCAGAATATTGATGAACATATTGCTCTTTTGTCTGAGTTGTTTATGTTGTTACAAGTTGAAGGCCTAAAATTAAACACAGCAAAAGTTCAGCTGATGAGAAGTCAGGTAAATACCTTTACATGCAAATGAATCAAGGACAGAGACAATTGTTGCAAGAAACAGAGATAGTACTGCAATTCCAACTCCAACAACTCATAAGGCATTGCATCAATTTTTGAATACAATAAATAATTGCAAAGAGTTTGTACACTGTTTCGCAGAAAAAGTTTATCCGCTATATAATCTTTTGAGGAATAAAGTTAATATAGTTGACAAATGAGGTCCAAATGAGAAAAATGCCTTTGAAATGTTGGAAAAAAGATCTGCAGAATGCGCCAACAATAAATGCAATAGAGTTTTGTTCTGAAGCATCGTTGTTTTGAAAACTCATGTAACTGAGAATGCCATCTCAGTAACGTTGTCTCAATTACAAGAAGGTAAGGAGAAAATAATTGCCTATTTCTCCAGAGTTTTATCATTTTTGGAAAAAACTTTTGAGTCAGGTGTAAAGCAACTGCTAAGTGTTTACTATGCAATTAAAGCAACAGAGAGCATAGTGAAATCAAACAAGATTGTATTAGAGACACCGGACTGCTCACTAAAATGTCCGACATGCCCGCCCCAATATCAAAGTCCCGATAAAAATGGCAGATCACCGCCATTAACAGTAAAAAAACAAAATTGTAAAAACGCCAGAAATGAATTCTCATGGTTTGTAAACGCGGCAACTTTTGCGCAAACCAATCAGTAAACGCCGATTGCGATTTTTTTTTTACCAAAAATATGAGGAAGAATATAAATTGGCCAAAACTGATGAATACATTTTTTTTTACATATATATTTTTGGATTTTGTATTTTAGCAAAAAGTAAGAAATATTGTTTTTTTTTTTGCAAAACTGTCGCTCTTTTTTTGTTTATAGCAGTGATCAGAAATGACGCAGAGGTGATCAAATACCACCAAAAGAAAGTTCTATTTGTGGGAAAAAAGGACGCAAATTTCGTTTGGGTACAACATTGCACGACCGCGCAATTGTCAGTTAAATCGACGCAGTGCCGAATCGCAAAAAGTATTCTGGTCCTAACATGGGAAATCCTTCCGGGGCTGAAGGATTGAACACATTCAGATAGATGTAAAAGGGAGACATCTTCAGGAATGCACACCAGCACATTAAAATACACGTTTTTACAGCTGTGTCTGAGAAATCTTAACCTCAGGTTTCCAGCATAAGAACAGAGAAAGACATTGAACCAGTACTTGTTACTGCAGAACATTCTAACACTAGAATAAGAGCTTCAACATAGAAAACCGTTACCCATATTTCTTACATAGTTACATAGTTACATAGTTAGTCAGGTTGAAAAAAGACACAAGTCCATCCAGTTCAACCAAAAAAAAAAAAAAAAAAATGTATATACATATATATATATATATATATATACACACATACACACACACACACACACATACACACATACAACCAAATAATCCCATATACAATCCTTCACCCACAGTTGATCCAGAGGAAGGCAAAAAACCCCAGCAAAGCATGGATCCAATTTGCTATAACGGGGGAAAAAATTCCTTCCTGATTCCCCGAGAGGCAATCGGATTCACCCTGGATCAACTTTACCTAAAGATGTTAGTACCCAGTTATATTATTTACATTAAGGAAAGAATCCAGGCCTTTTTTAAAGCAATCAACCGTGCTGGCCAAAACCACCTCTGGGGGGAGTCTATTCCACATTTTCACAGCTCTTACTGTGAAGAAACCTTTCCGTATTTGTAGATGAAATCTTTTTCCTCTAGACGTAAAGAGTGCCCCCTTGTCCTTTGTGATGACCTTAAAGTAAATAACTCCACACCAAGTTCACTATATGGACCACTTATATACTTGTACATGTTGATCATATCCCCCCTTAATCTCCTAAATTTCTAATTTTATAGAGATGAGAACAAAGGCATAGTCCATTGTCATCCCTGGGGTGATACAAAATCTTTCTTTGGTTTGAGAAAACAAGGATTTGTGTCATGACCAAAAGGAGGTGTTGCATCCTGTCATACCTAAACTTCACAGTACATAAGTATTATAGCTTACGCCATCTGAGACAGGATAAGGACAATAAATCATCATATAGGAGTTCTTTTTGAAGGAAAATATAAAGGTAGTATTATTTCACATATAGTTTTACAACTTCATGAAACTATTGTTCCATAATGTTTTAACATTTGTTGGAAAAAAAAGGTACCAGAATAATGTAAATTGTTTATAGTAATGATGCTGCATTTCTTTTACAGAAATGGCATCTAAAACCAAATAAATATGGAGGATAATAAGCTCCTATGAAGAGCACAGATAATATCAAGAAATTCTCTTGAAGAAGATTGGACAAAAGATTCATACTTCATATTTATGACTATTTTATCTTATTCAACAAGGTTTTTCTAACCTAACCAAACTTTAAGAAGAACATATTTCATGGACATTTCATGAAGAAAGAATTCTATCTATCTACTATACATAAATAATTTAGAACTGAAACATTTGTCCACATATATATTTTTGATTATCCACTTATTTTGATATTAATGTTCATATAAAGTTAGGATTATCATTATTTTTATTTATTTTTCCTCATGCATATATTGAATATTTTAGTTTACAACAGCACAATCATTTTAGTAAACACAATATATTTTGTTAATAACTTAAGAAAATATATCACTCCTAAAAAAAGAACAATAGAAAGTTATGGCACGTTTTAGAATGTATAGCATATTTCCAAAAGAACTAAAATATTTTAGCACAAATGTGGAAAAATATTATTACATCCTTTACTTATTTTAATGATTATTATTATTATTATTATTATTATTATTGATAATAATTATTGATATCAATCATCATTATTTTATACATATTTAAAATCTATACCATTATTTTAGGAATTTGAATAGATCTAAGAGGAGCTAAACTAAGGAGAAAAGAGTTTATAACGAGAGTTATTTCTGGCTGGTTCAGTTCTGAAGAATAATATGTCCGATCATTTGATACAAGGCTGTGTATATGAGATAGGAATGGAGTGTGAATTAATTTAATTTAATATGATTAATCATAATTCAGGGGGAATTGTTAGAATATTATTCCAAATTCATAATTTGGCACTTATAGAACTTATATTATATTCATGGCAAGCTTGCAAAATATATTTGGTTTTATGATTAATCATAATATTAATATGTGTGAATGTCTTTGATCAAGTGATTGGTAAAAATTGATTCTTCAGCTGAAGCTGAGTCAGTAATATGCTAGATATTTCTAGTGTATGTAGCTAGTTGCAGGAGATACTGTATAAGGTATCTGGTATCTTGGTATAGAATGTCATGGGAAGTCAAGAATAGACAAGTATCTATGTAGTTAGAGAAATGATATATATTTGTTTAAATGCTGTTGGGATTAGTGTAATCTCAGTCACAATCATTAGTGTTTGTATGTATTTACATAATGTTGAATAAGTTGGTAATATGTGTTACTTTAAGCAGACTTTTGGTTATTTGACATTGCATGATTAGCACATTACAGGAGAAGAATAGTGTGTTACATGTGGGCTTGTCACTCAAAATCCATATATGACTCTGATGAGTTAGTACCTCCTCTAATATGGCATATTGCGGGCCATACAAAGTTCTGTGTTTTGTGAAGTTATGTCTACGTGGAGCATAAAAGGATAAGAGATCAATATTCAGTAGGACACACACACACAGAGGACAAGGCTGACCAATGTCCAGTCAAGTCCACACACAAAGTCTATTCATATACATTTTTGTTGAAACAGCTGATTTCTCTCAGAAGCATAATACTACCTCACTTTCTCTAGAGGTTTTGGAAGACTCAGATTGCATTGAGGAGAAGCACATCGAAAGACATACATTACCGGAGCAGCCATGATTACAATCTTAATACATTTTTCATAAGTATTGCTTCTATTTCATATATTTTTACCTACACTAAACTGAACAATTATACTTTTTGTGTTGTATTTATGATGCCAATTGTGTGACAATAATATCACACTTTATTTTTAAATCAGTCTGTCTATCAATATCAATCTTCCATAAATGCCTATAAGATAACTAAAATATTAGTTATCTTCAATATTTTTCACCTAGCCAGTCTCCAGACCTTAATCCCATAGAAAATATGTGGAGGGAGCTGAAGGTTCGAGTTACTAAACGTCAGCCTCGAAACCTTAATGACTTGGAGAGGATCCGCAAAGAGGAGTGGGACTAAATCCCTCCTGAGATGTGTACAAACCTGGTGGCCAACTACAATAAACATCTGACCTCTGTGATTGGCATCAAGGGTTTTGCCACCAAGTTCTAAGTCATGTTTTGAGAAGGGTCAAATACTTATTTCACTCATTAAAATGCAAGTCAATTTATACGTTTTTTGAAATGCATCTTTCTGCATTTTTTTTTGTTATTCTGTCTCTGTCTTTGTTAAAATAAACCTACCATTAAAATTATAAACTGATCATTTCTTTGTCAGTGGGCAAACGTCCAAAATCAGCAGGAGATCAAATACTTCTTTACCTCACTGTAGTTGAATACATTTTGGCCTAAATGTATGACAATTTGAGTTTATTTGATATTTTTTATAACAAAAAGTAAAAAAATATTATTTTATTAAAAATTTTTGGTCTTTTTTCATTTAAATCACAAAAAATAAAAATCCCAGTGGTGATCAAATACCACCAAAAGAAAGCTCTATTTGTGGGGAAAAAGGACATAAATTGTGTTTGTGTACATCATTGCATGACCGCAAAGTGCCAAATTGCAAATAATTCTCTGGTCAGAAGGGGAGTAAAACCTTTCGGAGGTCAAGTGGCTATAGTGGTTTTAAAGCCTAAACATTTTTTTTACCCTAATGTATTCCTTGCATTAAGGTAAAAAATGTTTAGGCATCAGAATCCCCCATCGTTCCCCCTTTACCTACTTGAGCCCTCATTCGATCCAGCGTCGTGCACGTCTTCAGCTTTTTCTCCACCTCACTTCCGAGTCTCGCTGGCTTTGCTGGGGCACCAGGAGCCATTGGCTCCCAGTGCTTTTAATCAAAGCCAGTGATGAGGGGGCGAGCATGCACAAGTGCTCCCATGGGAAGCAGCTGGACAGAGGGGAGGGGCTAGGAGCACCGACGGGGGACCTGAAAAGAGGAGGTTCGTGACCGCTCTGTGCAATTCACAGAGCAGGTAAGTATAGACATGTTTTGTTTTTTATTTTTTTTTTTAAAAACCCTTTACAATCACTTTTTAAAATGAATTACTTAACACAAAGTTCACTATATGGACCACTGTCACTATATGGACCATATTGATCATATCCCCCTTAATCTCCTCTTCTCAAAAGAAAATACATTCAGTTCCTCTAATCTTTCCTCACAGCTGAAGAAAGGCAGAATGGCAGTCTGCTTATGTAAACAAGACAGATTTCTGTTCTATGACAAGGCAAGATAGAGATCCTGTATTTCTGCTAAGCAGGAACACAGATCTCTGTCTTCCCACAATTAAAGCACCCCCACACTGTTAGCAAGCACTCCTTAGGGACACATTTAACCCTTTGATTCCCCTGATGTTAACCCCTTCCCTGCCAGTGTCATTAGTACAGTGACTGTGCATATTTTTAGCACTGATCACTGTATTGGTGTCACTGGTCCCCAAAAAAGTGTCAAAGGTGTCACTTAGGCTCCATGAGCTAAAAAAAAAACTGGAAAAATTACTGGATAAAAAACGCTGGTTATAGCTTTTTGTAGTAGCATTTTAGGAGCGTTTAGGAGCATTAGCATTTTATTGGCATTTTTGCAGTAAAAGGAAAAAAAAAAAAAAAGTAAAAACTATTAGTAGCGTTTACCACCATTTTGTTTCTGCTGGGAAAACGCTCCAGGAAACTCTACAAAAACAATTTTTTTTCTGCTCCAAGACACTGAAGCTCAAAAAATGCTAATAATCTAAAGTAGTGTGCATGGACACATAGGATAACACTATTTAGCTTCTACGAGCAGAAAAAAAATAGTTTTTGTAGTTTCCTCAGCGTTTTTCCAGCAGAAGTCCTCCTATCTGCTTCTAAAAGCTACTAAAATGCTACTAACAGCTTTTTTTTAGCTTTTTTTTTTTTTCTTCATGTACTGCAAAAATGCTAATAAAATGCTAATGCTCCTGCTACTAAA
Source organism: Glandirana rugosa (assembly GCA_018402905.1). Taxonomy (NCBI): domain Eukaryota; kingdom Metazoa; phylum Chordata; class Amphibia; order Anura; family Ranidae; genus Glandirana; species Glandirana rugosa. The sequence goes on from BLSH010472475.1 coordinate 37,713, forward strand.
CGCTTCTAAAAGCTACTAAAATGCTACTAGAAGCTGGCACAAAAAAATGCTATTATCATTATTTTTCATCTAGCATTTTTTTTAGATTATAGTGTGCATGGAGCCTATAGCCACGTACACACGCTGCGAATGTCATACGACCGCACGTCCAATTTCTTCCAAAATCGGCTGTTCATGATGTTGTCTAGCGTACGGAAGTTAGTAAAATTATCTTTTGACAAAGGCGAACGTAATGACGTGCTACGAGCGCATAAAGAGGAAGTTCAGTTTTCGTGCGTCACCCTTTGGGCCCCTTTCGCTATTTCAATTGTCGATTCACAAATGTGGATTGTGAATTATGAACGCAGGTTTACACAACTGAACCCTTCCGGGTCGTTCCTGGGTTCCAAACATGCGTGTTTGTACTTTCACCTTTTGTTTGTCCAACTTCTGTACAGACGAGCCGAAAATCAGACATGGCCTTGTCGGCAGGCAAAAAATTTCTAGTCGGCTCATTCAGCTTTTGTTGGACCATAAAAGAAAATCGGCTGTCGAATGGAGCATACTAATGATCAGATTATCGGACGACAGGCTGTCGTACGAAAATTTTCGGCCGATAATAGGACCGTGTGCCTTTTGTGTCCGATTTGTCAACCGCAATGTTGCAGTCCCGATATAAATCGCTGATCGCTGTCATTACTAGTAAGATAAAAATAAATAAAAATTCCATAAAAATATGACATAGTTTGTAGACGCTATAACGTTTGCGCAAACCAATCAATATAGGCTTATTGGGATGTTCATTTTTTTTTACCAGAAAACATATAGAAATTCAATTTTTTTAAATTTTTTTTATTGGGTATGTTTTATAGCAAAAAGTAAAATATATTGTTGTTTTTTTTATTCAAAAGTGTCTGTGTTTTTTGTTTATAGCGCAAAAAAAAATAAAAATCATGATCAAATGCCACCAAAAGAAAGCTCTAATTGTGAGAAAAAAATGGACATCTATTTTATTTGGGTACAGGGTCGCACGACCGCGCAATTGTTAGTTAAAGTAACGCAGTGCCCTATGGCAGTGAGGTTTATTTACAATGACACAAAAATACATTCACACACCAGCAAGCACAAAACAAACCCCAGTGGCAAAATATCTATGTAGCGCAACCCCCGCAGGAGGTTTCCAATGACTCCAATGATCAGTCTAGGGAGTTTGTTTTTGTATTTTATTTGGAGAACTTGGATAGAAGAAGGGATTTAGTAGGATACTCCAAATTAACTATTCACAGGTGAGGACAACCCTCTCAATAGAACTGTGTAGCAGATTATCAGTAGAACCATAAAGCAGAAGTATGGTATGAACAAGTCCCTTCGTGGCAGAAGGAACTCAGTGAAGTTTGTCTCTTCAAGACACTAGCCAGCGTCCCCTTTAGCTTGCACCCAGCAGCTGACGTCTAGCACCCAGAGGAGGATCTAATAGCACAAGTCTCAGGGATCCCCTGTGGGTGGGGGGGGGGGTCTGTACTCACAAGGCTCCTGAATAACCAACAGCAGCCTTCCTCAGCAGTACCAGACAGGATCCGCGGACATCCTCCCTCGGTCAGCTCTCACAAGAACCAAAGGTTACAACTTCAATGTTTCAAGCATGGCAACCTGTGCTGGGGAGAGGCAGCAGCCCCCTTACTACCTGGACCTCTCTTTTTCTAGAGGAAGACCTAGAACTCACGTGCTCATCAAATATAAATACAGTCACCCAGCATGCATTGGGGCACATCCTCTTCTAATTGGCCAGGGCATCAGGAGCAACACATCTTCTTCTGGTGTCAAGCCATTGCCTGAGCCTATAGCAATGACTCACCTGTATGCAGACAACAATGAAGAAGCTAATTGAACTGAAGAAGCTTTCAGTGGAAGTCCTTTTCCCCAGCACTTATAGGACAACTGAAGGCGCTTTCGGCATAAGTCCTTCCTCCAGCAATACACTTGAAGAAAGGTAGCGAACAACTGGCCTCTGACATGGCAGCAACACACATAAACTTGACTTGTAATACTAGTGGCCATTTGGCCAAAAGATCTTCACAAAGTGTCCAACAGTAAGGTCCAGTTCACACCATAGAAACGCAGTCCGGATGCGTTTCCGGATGCTTTTCTGCATGCCCCAGATATTGCAGGACCACTCCAGATTCTTCTTTCTAGACCGTCTGACCACTTGGTCAATATGAATGGATCTTCC
>BLSH010472475.1:80853-92255 GCA_018402905.1 Glandirana rugosa
GAACAACAGACTGATACCTAAATACAAATAGGGTTCGTACAAACTTCGGTAAATGACAACTGACAGAGTGTTGGAGACAACCATCAAATAAGGTTAGTAGTTGGTGGGAAAGTCATTTTATTATGAAAGATTCTAATCAAAACTTGAAGGGGGGTCAATCAAACTCCAGTACAGGGGCACAAGAACTAAAACCAAAGTATAACTTTTCTGACGGGAGGACTTGGAATAAGTGGGGGAACTCCATAAATTTCCAAAGTTAGTACAGAGGGGAGAGGGAAGAAAGGACAGTCAACAGTAAATGGCTTCAAACATGCTTGGGATAAACATAAATCCATAGTCAGACAACAAGGTTAATGTAAAAAATAAATAAATAAATAAATAAAAAAAAATAAAAAGGGGCAGACTCGATGGACTACTCAGTCTTTTTCTGCCGTCACTTTTCTATGTTTCTATGTTACAGGGGGTGGAGGGGGCTCATGTCTGCAGGTGACCTCATCAGATGGGGCGTGTGGGCGCTGACAGTGCTGGGGTCTGTATTGGATTGTGGGGCCCTCCTGCTGTATACACAATTTATAGGAAGATGTGTGTATGATTATTATTTGTTGTTATTGTACCTGTGTGTTTACTAATAACAGAGGCCCCTGCATTGTGTAGGTCTGTGGAGGATTGTAGATGATTTATAGGATTAATTCAGTGGTATCTGGAGTGGTGGATGAGCCCCACGTTCAGCTGTGTGTTTACTAATATCTTCCCCGGGGGACTTCCTGTGACAGGTGGGTCTGTGAGCACACTTTTGTTTACAAACACCGGCTCTGGCGTCATTTTACTTTTTTTCATTCTCTAGATTTTCTGGATTATTTCAAAGTAATATTACTCCTCAATGACGCCATCCGCAGGTCAACGGCAAAGTATCCCAGAAATGATTATAACCTGTTGCCAACTGTGTGACTTTATAGTAGCGATTTGCTAATCCCTCCGCCAAGCAGAATGGTCCTTTCATCTTTTACCTTTCATTTGTTTCAGACACAAGTGGGAGTAGCAGAGTTGTGTTGGCTGAATTCTCTTAGGTCGCCTATGTAAGGTGGAGACGCTTCAGGTTTTGTGTATTCGTGACTTTTCTGTATGTAGAAATCTCATTGTCTTTTTTTCCTGTTCTCTGGTTGAGGTGGCAGAAAGTGATTATTGGGGATGTAAGCAGTCCCATATGTGGCAGTCTCGGGTGTGTATTGCACATGTGTTGCCGTCTCCTCTGTTGGGATGTGACCTTCTTGGGTGACCCCTGTGTTTAGAAATGCCTTATACTGACAGAGGCTAAACTTTCTTGAAAGTTGCACTTTGTCTGCTGTTTCTGGAGGGAATTTGCACAGGAAGGCATGCAGTCGATGGTAATTGTCTACATGTTTGCATCAGTGTGCGGATGGTCAGCTCCTTTCATCGGCTGCCTCAGAAAACTGCTCCGGTCGGGAATTTTGGTGTGTCACTTTCAATGCCCAGCAATCGGGTACCTTTAGTATTCTGACCTGTAGAGGCCACACTCTTATTCGGGTGTTCCGTTGCTCGATACTTGAAATGCGACAGTCTCAAGTTGAGGAATCTCGTTATTCTAAATAGGCCCCTTCAAACCTGAGCGCTTTGTCACCTGTTGTGTGAATTCCGAAAAACTACACCTGCTGCTTCTTGGGGTGTTGTGTGTTTTGGGGCTCATACAACTTTTTGAGTTTCTGACCTACAGAGATTTATGTACATTATTCAGGCACACCTGTTTAAGTCTGTAGGGACCAAAACATGGCATTCTGCTCCTGTACACACAAATAAGGCTTCTAAAATCGCTGGTCTATGCTCATGCCCTGATATGTATGGGGGCTCATTTCATTCAAGGTTGTTGCTGCTGAAGGGCATCTATTTAAGAATCCGCTTTCTTGTAGTAAGTTTTCTGTACTCAGACATTCTAGCACATTGTCTTTTGTATTGTATCGGCTTTGTGTGAATGTTTTCAGAAACTTCTGCCACTGCTACTTGTTCTCCCATGTTCATTGCATAGCACAGCAAGGAGCTTTTTATAATGCTGTACTTTTTAAAATGAGAAATTCCTCCCTGGTCCTGGAGAGAAAATACATTGGTTTGTTTTCTAAGTGTCTGAATAAATAGTTAGTCTCTACAGTTGATGGACTTGAGGAAAATGTTTTGGGATCCCGGCCACTACATCCTGGCATTTTCCAGTGGCTGCAACATGATACTATAGAGAGAAACTCTTATAGGATCTTCTGTACTGTCCTTGTGGCAGGTTTGGAGATGAAGTAATGGCATTGTTCCTCAAAAGTTTTCTGATTTTTGGATCTAGTGTGCCTTGTGACGTGCTCTTGTTTTAGTTTTAAAAGACTGAACTGTGTGTATATTTATACTTTGCATCAGATTTCAAAATAGGCTGGGCTGTTGTCTTATTAATGTTCCAATGTATTATGCACGGCTTTACAACAGGTGGTATAGAAGAAACAGTTTGTCTCATTGAACAAGCTGCCTTGAATAAGACTTTTCTATATTCTACAACTGGTCTCCTTCAATATGAAAGTAGTATAAAATGCAGACAGTGTTTGCAAACCTATTGATAAATAAGCCCCAGTTTATCAAATTAGTGCACATTCACTAAATACCGATCTTTGATTTGAGCTATTTAACCTCCAGAAATTTGTGCTGGATATTATTGTGTTCAACCACTTTATTTTGGCTGAGTAGGTGCTAGAACATGATTCAAGTTTTTTTTTTTTGCTGAAACTGCATGAAATAGTTTGCTTCTCATCTAATTTGTAAAGTAGTTACTTCAAAAGTTACTGGATTTGTATTCAGCTTGCGTATATGCTCTAAGCATTGTCAACATTCCCTTTTGGGAATCTGTATTTGTTTTTTTTTTGTGTCATAAAGAGGCAGCAGGTGTCTTGAAATACATAGGGGTCACCTATTTCTACAGTGGTTGATGGGTGCCCTGGTCTTGTCAGAATTGGACTGGTTGTCAGTTCTTTGCTGATGACTAGTGCCAAAATGGCATGTCCCTGGTGTGCATCTTGGTTCACTTCAAAGTGGCACGATAGACACTTAAAATGAATGGAATTGTACAAACATGGAAACATTGAGTAGAATTTATAAGTCTGTAGCAGTTGTGCATGGCAACCAGTCAGCATCTAGATTTCACTTTCAAAGCTTATCTGAACGAGCTGAAGCTAACAGCTAATTGGTTCCTTTAGATAGCTGCCAGTGATGGAACCGGTCTCCCTTCATCAGGGATATTGCAGCATCACTCTGATGTTATTCCTAACAAAGTTAGACTCGTGCAGATTTGAAAGCTGTTATCTCTCCTAAATCCACATTGGCACTTCTGTGTCCATTAAATTACGGAAGAAGTCAAATTGTAAACAGTTGCAGTTTTTGCTTTTAACGCTTTTACCAGATTTGACTGATGTCCGGTGGGGACACAGGCTTTTTTCCACCATGGTCGCCAGGCAGTTAAGGTGATAGTGACGAGTCCGATTTCCTAAACACCCCTCATAAGGTTGAAGTGAAACAGAAGCCATAGGTAAGGACTGTTCTTCAGGCTGGAGGGAAAAGTGGGCATAAAACCTCTTTTGTTATGTGTATTAGTTGAAATGGACGGAATCACTTGTTTCAGATTTATATATATTTTTCTGATGAGATTCCTTCCTTCATAATGTGTCTTGCCTACTCCTCTGTAGTTGATTGATACATTGTAATACAAAATAGTCGCTGGTGTGGTCACTTTGAGTAAATATTAGCAGCCTTTATGCAGGGCTGATTGTACACTGCTAAATAGTTTGCAATATTACCATGGATGTGCATGTATAAAAATGTATTCTGCCCTGTGGTCTGGACTAAATCTCTACATGACAAACCTTTCACTTTGCCAAAACATACACTGCACTATTTTATCTGGACCCGCTGCAATGTCATTTACAGTGTGAAATAAGATTTGTTTCTTGTTTGCCAGTCCGTTACATAATAGCTCAGGAGGGAATATGAAACTTGATTAGCTACTTCTGTCACATCTCTGGGGAGTGTGGATAAATGTTAAGAATTATCCCTCTTTTGGGGAATAAGATCTTGCTTTTGTTTTCCTCTTTAATTAAACCTATGTTTTTTTTTTTTTTCCGCAAACATGCCCACATATTTATTTTCAAATTTTGAATCTTCAATGCAAAGACTTTTTCTACACATACATATATATTCTCTTGAACCTCCTAAGAGATAAATATTTCCTTTATTGTATATTTGTAGAAGTTTGTTGCAGTTTTTGCTTTTGTTATTTATTTTTTAATTTGATAATTTAATTTTTTTTAAATTAAAAATTTTATCAATTTACACCATACACATAACAGACAGCTCCATTGCTCTCATTAAAGGGTAACACCACTTTCAAGGGAAAAAAATAGCTAAAAAAAAAAAAAAAATAGCATGTGCAATTGCAATACAAGTCATATTGTGTTTGAATGTTATCAAAAATGACATTTCCTTTTTAATCTGAAGTGCTCTAATTTTCTGTAAAAGGCAATGCAATAAGGCAGACTGGATGTGTTCTGTACACAGATGGTGTACAAAACCCTCCCCAGAAATGTTGTTTCCTGCTTGTGTGATTGGCTCACTGATTTTCCCAGAAGTCTGCACTAAGATACAAGTCAGATTTTGAGCATACCCTACAACAAAAATGTTATTTTTGGTGAGATACTCCCACAGGGAAATTGTGTCTAAAGGGGTGCAGAGTCTGCCACTTTCCTCATTAGGGGCTTGCAGATGCAGCAGCTGATTGATGATTATAAAATCGCTTCCATGCATAAACCCCCCGTTCACACTGAATCCGACTTTGAAATCATGTGACTTTCATCTGAAATTGCAAAAAATAGTGCAGGATCCTTTTTTTCAGATCTGTGCAGGAGGCAGTTGCACTGATTTGAACGGTTCTATTGCCGACAGTATGGTACGACCTGTCATGTGATTTGGGCCTAAGACTTCCTGGGTTACAACCACAACCATGGCAATTAGGATTGGTCATTCTATCCCACATGTACAGTTTCTCCATGGTTGGGTACACTCTGTGAACCATGAATGTGGAATTTTATCTTTAAATTATCACTTTCCCTATCTAAACATCCTCATTTTATGTCTGTTTTGCTGCCAGTGGACCCATAGTTTGAGCCTGGTGATTGACTGATCATAGCCTTTCAGGGGTCTCTGCTTTCCTGCTGGTAGAAATCACACAGCTGCTAACTGTCAAACAAGACCCATATTGGTGTTCCATACTTGCAGTTTATTAATGGCAAAATGTGGCGCATGTCACCATCCTGTAGTATGTTCCTAGTGAATTAATAAGCTGAACATTTGTTCATTCCGCTAATAGTGCCTTCACTGTAAATGTGATATGACACATTTCACAACTTTTTATGAGTGAGGTGGGTCCTTCCACTTCCACGAAGTCCTTCCACTTTGCCACTTTTACATGTTCACAAGGTGTGCTTTAAGATATATATATATATATATATATATTTTACTATCATTCTTATTTAATTATTTTTTAAATTACTGCTTTCATCAGTTTTCCCTGTTGACAATGCAGTTCATGGGTGTTTTTTAATATCTGGATTATGAATAAGAATCTAGTGAAATTCACTTTATTTTAATTAATGTAGTAGACTTCTGCATAAAAACTGTAATCCAGAATGAATGTGAAGGAAGGTTAAAGGGGACCTATCCATATTTTTTAATCTAAAAGCTCTGTTACCTGTCTGTCTTCGGCATATGAAGAGTTAAAAATGCTGCTTCAGGCAGAGATCACATGACTGAACGTGTACGCTTTTGGACAGATGGCCAAAAGTGTGATCTGGGAGTAGCATTCTATTTTATCCCATTTGCTCCAGTAGAATTCTTAAAGGTCAAATTCACCATTAGTAACATGTTACACCCGTATTTGGGTCTAACATGGAACTAATGCAGCAGCCCGCACAATTCAACACCCCCCCCCCCATCGCCCACTGTGATATGGGGGGTCCTCTCCCCACATCCGCTGTCACAATTTAAAAACAGCGTGGCTGCGCAGGGCTGTGCCCACACAGACACATTATTTTATTCAGAGTTCTGGGAATTAATCAACTACAATCCCTGTCTTCCACCACAGCGGACTGCTTGTAGTTGTCAAACTGTGAGGGCGATCATCAGCACCCTGGCAGTTCATTGATTTTTCCTGCTCTACAGTGACTGTTTGCCCATATTGGAGGTACAGGCAGACAGCTGTACTCAGTATCTTGTACATTGTACCTGCGATCTAAGGATCGTGAGTGCAGTGCTTTGCTGGCTCTGTTGTAAAAAAATAAATGCATTGATTATTTTTTTACAAAAGGTAAACAAATGCTGTTCTATGTATGTATGTATGTATGAGTGCAGGGTGCTGTAGCGACGGTCCCATCATGACCCGTATTAAAGAGGAAGTAAACCCTGATGTAAACTCTGATGGGTTTACTTTCTTTTAATCACCTGCAATGTAGAAGCATAACAGGATAGTATGCATCACATACTAGCCTATTATGTGCCACTTACCTGCCATCGATGCCCACACTGTCCCCACAGAAGGAAGCACACATCTTCGCCCCTCTTCCTTCCAGGGCCGCAAACTCCGGCGCTGTGACTGGCCGGAGTCGCGTGACTTTGTCACATGCCAGAATAGCGTATATCTCCTAAACCGTACAGGTTTAGGAGATATACAGGGAAGCTACAGGTAAGCCTGATTACAGGCTTACCTGTAGTTTAAAGTGGTTGTCAAGAGTTGACAACCACTTTAAAATGTCTCTAAGACTGAGTTCACACTGATGCATCGCACCAGATTCCTGTACAAATGACATGCAAATTCAGTGTGACGCACTGGATCAGCACCAAAACGTGCAGGAACATTTTTTTTAAATTTTTTTATTCGCACTGGTGTTCAGACCCATGCGATCTGATTCTACAGTTCGCACTGCGTTCTGTGAACCCATGTGGGGGTGTCATTAACTCTATATTGATACCCGCAGCAGTTCGCAGAGCACAGTGTGAACTGCCTGTGATCCTGATGCGGTGCGGGAACCACATCAGTGTGAACTGGGCCTAAAGGCTCAAGGCTTTTTTCATTTCTAGGCTTGGTTCACACTTGTGCAATGCATGAACCCTGCGAATCCCCACATCGCACCTGACTCGCAAGGCCATTCACACTGCCATATACAAACTGCTGGGAGGGTCAATACAATGTTAATGACACCCCCATTTCAGCTCGCATATCGCACTGCGAACTGATAGTTCGGACATGAATTGGATCGCATGGGTGTAAACACCCATGCTTCTACGATTCTGGTGCGTACCAAAAAAAGGGTCCTGTGCGAGTTTATTCGGAATGCGATTTAAATCCAGCCATACTATCTGTATGGCTGAAATTGCGTCGCACAGAGATTGCATGTGATTTGCACTGCAGTACAGTGTGAATTGCATGTGATCCCGCAGAGTAGCGTGAACCGGCACTAATGCTTTCTCTGCCATTCAAAACCATTGCACAGAACGGGTAAGTATAACATGTTTATTTATAAATAAAGTAAAAAATTAAGGTTTACAATAATTTTCAGGCTCGGTTCACACCTAGGCGATCCGACTTTGGGGGGCTACTTTGCTAGGTGTTTTGAAGGTGACTTCAGCGCGACTTACAAGGTGACTCCTTGCCAGGCAACTTTGCCTGTGGCCAATCAGAGAAGGGAGGGAGGTGGTCGCATTCAAAAATTATTTTCTTTTAAACTGTAAAGTCGCTTAGATGGAGGATCCGACTTGAGGCGACTTCCATTGAATTCTATGGGCACAAATCGGATAAAAGTCGGAGCGACTTCAGTAGTGTATATTAAGATGGCTCCCATTCAGTTCAATGGGATTTCGGATGTCAAGTGACTTGAGGCAACTTGGGGCGACACAAGTCGGATTGCAAGTCGCCTAGGCGTGAACCGAGCCTAATAGGAGAGGGTTAAATGTGGATGGGGACTGGCCAGTGACTCTTAAAGAAATAATAGCAAAAAAAGACAGTAGCAGATGTGAGCTAGTTGTAATTCTAGGGTGGTCAGTTACACTTAACTTCAATTTGATGAGCTGTAGAGGTTTTGTCAGTGTTGTCGTTTCTTGGATGCACGCAGTTTTGCGGCCTATAATCTAAATCTCCTGGGAGATCCATTAGGCAAAAAATGGCCAGTTTTGGACTCTGCCATTTGAGTTTTGCTTTGCTTGAAGCTGGATTCACACGTTTTGCTTGATGCGTTTTCCATTGAAATCAATAACAGTGGATCTCTATGCATGCAGTATGTTGCTGTACATAATCTCACACACATACAAGTGCCATGATGCCCATAAACCGCTCATTGACGTGCATTGAGATGCACGTTCACATCTAATGCAAATATTGCTGAAATGTGTGACGTGTTGCCATGCCATGTTGAGATATATATATATATATATATATATAAGCTTTTCACTTCAGTGGAAAATGCATCAGGGGAAAACAGCTGTGAATCCAACCATTGAGTGGTAATTTTTTTATATTATGTTTAATTGTTTTTAGTTTCTGGTTTTTTATTTATTTATTTATTTTTTTTACTTTTTTTTTTTTTTCTCTTTTGAATTCTGTCTTTCCAATTTAAACAAATAAAATGTATTTATTTCTACAGTCTTCAGAAGACTTCCTTTGTCAATCACGTTCATTGATGTTTTCTTAGGAAGAGTCTTGCTTGTGCAATGATACATTTTGATTGAATGATATAGCAACATAGTAAGGTTACAATCTTATCTCCAGCTCATTCTATTTAAAGCCCTGTACTAGTGCTGATAAGTTTAACGAAAAGTGTTTCATGTGATGGCTTCTCTTTGCAGTTTTGGTGTTCCATCTTTTTCACACTTTTCTTTGTTCTGCACCTCACTTTTTAGCTGCATTAAATCCTAAGTTTACCTAAGACAAAAAAAAAAAAAAAAAAAAAATCAGCACAGGAGACATTACTCGGCTTCAGTGAGGCGTGTCCCTTGGGCTGCTGTGTCTCCACCCTCACAGCCCATAATATTTCTGTGCATTGGGGGTTAATAGTACTAAAGGGAAGTTAAGTCACAGGTTCTCATCAAGAGTGTCTGACTATGTCTACCCTTTCTGGCCAGCTGCAGACACTGTTACTTCAGCTCCCATGTTTCATGGACTGTGTTTCATTCATAGGAGATGTACTACTGGCTTCAGTGAATTGAGAAGTTGGAAGTGCATTGGAAGTTTATAGAGGTTCTCAAAGGAGGAATATTTCAGCGAAAGGCGGACACAGCAAGATAAGGGGCACGTGCTACTGAAAGTAAAGCTTGGTACGCACGGGCCGAATATTAGCCGGTTCAATATAAACTGTCCTACATTCGGCCCCATGTGTGGCACCCTGTCTGACAGAAGCCGGCTAACGATTGGCATCTGATCAGCGCTCGCAGCAAATGGTGGGGGGCTGCCCCCCCTGTCAGAACTCATAACTCACCTGGGAGATCGCTGTACTAACATTGCATAGTTAGTGCGGCTAGCTCCTCCGTTTTTTTCCCCCCCAGTCTTCTGGGTTGAACCAGAAAAACTGTCAGTGTGTACCAGGCTTAAAGTGGTTGTCTACCCTTCGATTTGATAGTGTCAAAAAAAAGTTAATGTTCCCAGCAATGCTAGCTGTCTCCTTGATTGTGCTCTCAACCAAACTAGAAAAACCATCCAATGGGTGGAGTGATTATGGATCACATGTTCAGCATCATGGTAGTTGCAGACTAAACAGAGGCTAAAGCCCGTACACGCGGGACGACGATCGTACGTACGATCGTCGCAAATCGTATGTTGGCTGTTGTATGTAGCATACTGACTGCACTACACGATCGTACGTCCGCAGAAGAAAGTTCAGGTGCATGTAATTAGCATCCAGCCATTCCTGACTTTGGAGCATGCGTGTTTTGCACAATACAACTTTGTTGTACCAACTGCTCTGTACACATGATACAACGGTCGTATGAGAGCTTGTTGGTATGACCAAGTTTTCTAGTCTGCTCATACAACTCCTCCCTTGTACGACTGTCGTATGTTCAACTGTTCAAATTGCGCATACGAACGATCGATTTCGCATACAACGGTCGTGAGTACGACCTTTTTTTATACAACCGTCGAACTGTGTGTACGGGGCTTAAGATGTCAGCTTCCTTAGCTGAAAACAATAGGAGAGTATACAACCACTTTAAGTAATGTCCCTTGTGCTTATTATTATTTATTATTATTATTTTGTTTTCGGTTTTAGATAAACTTGGGCTTTAAATTTTAGGACTAAAGGCAAAACTTGTTCTAGTTTGCATTTATTGTACTCTCCATGTTAGACTGTGCCACCTGGCTTTTAGAGCCTTACACACCTTTTAACCAGTAGAGATCCGCGATATAGCCAAATGACGGCTACAGCGCGGATCTCAATTGCCGGGGGGGCGTCCATGGATATCCACCCCTTTGCACGCTCCTGGCGTGCATGTCTGCTCATCAGAGCGGCAGAACGGGGAACCGCCAATGTAAACACGGCGGTTCTCTGTTATGTGAGAGGGGACATGACAGATCTACTGATCCCTGTCACTGGGATCAATTAGATCTGTTATGTCCCTGCCAGCCCAACCCCCTCACAGTTAGAACACACCCACACAGTTAACCCCTTCACTTCTCCCTTAGTATTATCCCCTTCCCTGCCAATGACAGTAATCAGTGGACATTTAAATTTCTGATCGTTGTATAAATGTCATTGGTTATTCTTTTTTTCAAAATTGTCACTCTTTGTTTATAGCGCAAAAAGTAACCACAGATGTGATAAAATACCACCAAAAGAAAGCTCTATTTGTGGGAAAAAAATGATAAAAACGTTGTTTGGGTACAGCGTCACACGACCGCGCAATTGTCATTCAAAATGCGACAGCGCTGAAAGCCTAAAATTGATCTTGGCAGGAGGGGGGTTTAAGTGCCTAGTAAGCAAGTGGTTAAACAGTGGACGGCTTCCCTTTTGTTATTGAATCTTTATGTGAAACTTGTGGGGTGGTCAGCATCCTTCGGGAGCTGGCTCCTGTGTCTGAGGACCAGTTTTTGATTGAGTGCCTGTAGTGGATGATGACATTTTGTTCTAGTTTTGCTTTTCAGATGTCTTTTTCATTTCCTGTCCTGGTGTCTGTTGTCACCAGAACAGAAGTTAAAGTATCAAGGCAAAACTTTTTTTTTTAGTGGAGTGGAGAGGGATTAGAACACCTGTCAGTTTTTTTTTTTCTGTCTGTATTCACTCTCTATTTGTCCTGTTTACCATTATTGAAAGTAAAAGAAATTACTC
>BLSH010472475.1:138361-166732 GCA_018402905.1 Glandirana rugosa
CTCTGTCGGGGAAACGACGAAGACCGGGGAGGGAGGACAGTTCTTATGGGTGTCGTTCGTTGAACGATACCCCCGTGGCCTCGGCTCGACGTCGAGGCACAGGTAAGTCTGTGTCTCGAAGTCAAGCCGGGCCGAGGGGGAGGACTAATCGATTGACCGTCGTCCTCGGTTACCGTAGTACCGACACAGAGTCGGTTATTCCTCCCTCTCAGGACCTCCCGGCTCCTTGATGACCTGTAGCGACCTATCTCTATCCCGAGTAGTTAGCTAATCAGGAGGGGGAGCCGGGCCGAACTGAAGCTCTGTGTCTGAATGGACACGGAGCTGCAGCTCGGCTCCGGTGCCCCCATAGCAAGTTGCTTGCTGTGGGTATTCTTGACAGGAGGGAGGGGCCAGAAGCAGCAAAGGGGGACCCGAGAAGAGGAGGATCTGGGCTACTCTGCAAATCCACAGAGCAGGTAAGTATAACATGCTTGCTATTAAAAAAAAAAGACTTTACAATCACTTTAACTTCCCCAGTGTTCAGGTGACATTTGACGATTCTTCGGGATTCTTGTGTATAGGGGATACCATGTGCCTGAAATCAGTCAAACTCTACTTATTTCTCTTTCTTCCAGAAAAAAGGGGTAAAGAGGAAAGCAGACACCACCACTCCCACCACATCTGCCATAACCGCCAGCCGCAGCGAGTCGCCTGTCCCCTTGTCCGATCCCAAGCAAGCAAAAGTGGCCAACAGACGGGAGAGCACTGGCCGCCCAATTAAGCCACCAAAGAAGGACTTGGAGGATGGAGAAATTCCGCAGCATGCTGGGAAGAAAGGCAGATTGACAGAGCACCTCAAATACTGTGATAGTATCCTGAAAGAGATGCTATCCAAGAAACACGCCGCGTATGCCTGGCCCTTCTACAAACCGGTTGATGCGGAGGCATTGGAGCTGCACGACTATCATGATATCATCAAACATCCCATGGATCTCAGTACTGTTAAGGTACATGCACCATATACCCTCTCTTGCTGGAGCTTTTAACCAAAATAACTGGTTTCCTTGTTTAGTGTGTTCTAAATGGGAGAATGAAATTGTACCCTAAAGCTAGCCATACAAGTGGAAATCTGAGCTCAGTTTTTCCTCATAAAAATTGAATTTTTACAGTCAACTGCTGCAAAAATGCTGAATGCAAATGCATAAACATCCAGTTGCTTACTGTATTATTGCTTGATCGGGTTGTTGTCTTTTGATTGAATCATTGCTTTGTGTATGGCCAGCATAATCTTTGCACCACCCATGACAATTTTTGAAGTCTTTCCAACAGCTGTCATTTGTGAGAGAAAAAAACTATAGCCTGGAAGTCAATCTGCCATTTATGGTTTTGTTTTCATGGGTTTGAGCTAATCAACTATTAAAACTGCTATTGAATTTGGTAAAAACCACCACAGTACTGGGAAAGCCACTTTCAATCATCTTCCCCTGTGCCAGCCATTGAAATGGCAAATCTCTGTGGATCATTCAATTTCATGCAGTCATTCTTTTCAGTCAAAAGTTCACAGAAAGATCTCTGGAAGCTAGTAATAAGGGTGTTGGTGCTCATAAGTCCTGTGTTTTTTTTTTTTTTTTTTTTTTATATGTTGCTGTGATTGCAGGCTGTAGTTCGAGAACAGGGCTGCTATACTCGGGCTTATTCATTCATCAAGGCAACATTCAGATGTCATTTTATTGTGCAGCAGTGTATAGTAGAATGAAATGCTGTCTGGCGTTATATGTAGACATGGCCGCAGGTAAAGATCACTTTAAAAGTCCCACCAAGTAGTGATATTAAAGCTTTGTATGTTTTTTTTTTTTTTTCGAATAAAACAAACATGTCATACTTGCCTGCTCTGCAACGGTTTTGCACTAAGCAGCCGAGATCCTCCTCCTTCTGGGTCCCCTGCTGGTGCTTTGGCGCCTCCTCTTGGGCCCGTGCCCCCATAGAATACCACTTTCTGTGGGGGCACTTATGCAGACTCGCTCCCGAACTGCCCTGTCTGTGTCTATTGACACAAATAGGATGGCTTGGCCCCACCCCCAACTGCCTCATTGGATTTGAGAGCAGCGGGAGTCAATGGTTCCTACTGCTATCAATCTTCCCAGTGAGAAGGGACAGAGCCTGGAGAGCCTCTGCACTCATGAACAGCGCTCGATCACGACTGGTCTCCGGTAAGTACAAGAGGGTCTGGGTGAGATTCTGTGACTCTAAAGGTTTTTTTTTACCTTCATGCCTAGACTGCATTAAGGTAAAAAAAACCTTTTGGGCTTAACCACTGTGACCTAGACAGTTTTACAGAACCCCGTAGACTGAACTGTCACTGCTATAGTCCAAGCTGACTAGACCTCCTTCCTAAAGTCTCCCCTAAGCCAGGCGATGTGCTTTGTTGATGATGTGCAAACCCTATCTTCTTGTAAGTTTTCCTCCTCTCTGCTGGCTTGTTGCCGGTTTTTAGTGTCATAAACCTGACACCTGTGCAAGACCTAAACTGAAAAAAATTCCTCTACTCTGATGTCTCATTAAAGAGATCCTGTCACAAATACATTACTTCACATGACTTTTGGTCCCCAATATGATAGAAATAAAGTTAAAGTGGAAAAAAAAGTGCTAAAAATAGTTACAAGTAATCTTCAGGCCTAACATAATTATCTTAATTGCACAGTACAGGAAACACGCAGAGTATTCATACACCATGTGTTTATAGATGTGTACCTTCAGATGATTGAACATTGGATTCTCTTAGAAAACGCGCTAACTGTGTACCTCCCTCTATATTCCTAACCCTTTCCTTTGAGTCCTCAGTTTTGTGCTAGTGTTTGAGGGTGAAGGACCTTTTCTCCTTCACAGTAATGGTCACCCTTATCTTAACTAGCTTATTATTTTTCATTATTTTGTCTTCAGATTTGTCAGTCTACTCCTCGCTGTCTTCTAATGCCACCATAGAAACAGGGTATCTGGATTGGCACAAACTCAGTAAAACCTTGAGAGCAGTATCCACACCTCCTCCTGTTGGGATGGCCTGTAATGTTGCTTCAGGCACTGGTGCTATACAGGGCCAGGGCCATTGTCCATAAATATGGACCCTAGTCCCTGAAGATTCCTTCAGAGTTATGCCCACCACAACAAGCCTGGACCCTATATACACCTCTGACCGTTATTGTGAAAATGGGGCCATGTTCGTAATTTACCTTGCAATATGTAAACTTTTCTAACTTGGCTCTAGAACTCAGTCACTCCGAGCTTTAATCTCGGGTGGTTGACTAGGTATTGCATGACGCTTCTCGTCATACACTTTACCACTTCTGCCTAGAGCATTTATAAGCTACTCCTCCTGCTTTTTTGTCATGAAGGTTTTATACAAGGTACAGTGCTTGAAAAAGTATTCATACCCCTTGAAATTTTCCACATTTTATCATGTGTAGAAACCAGAAATATAAATGTATTTTATTGGAATTTTATGTGATAGACCAACACAAAGTGGCATATAATTGTGAAGTGGAAGGAACTTGATAAATGTTTTTTCAATTTTTTTTTTACAAATATGTGAAAAGTGTGGCTTCCATTTGTATCCAGCCCCCTTTACTCGGACACCCCTAACTAAAATCTAGTTGAACCAATTCCCTTCAGAAGTCACCTAATTAGTAAATAGTCCACCTGTCTGTAAATGTAATCTCAGTATAAATGCAGGTGTTCTGTGAAGCCCTCAGAGGTTTGTTAGAAAACCTTGGTGAACAAACAGCATCATGAAGGCCAATGAACACACCAGAGAGGTCAGGGATAAAGTTTTGGAGAAGTTTAAAGCAGGGTTAGGTTCTACAAAAAATATAAGCTTTGAACATCTCACGGAGCACTGTTCAATCCATCATCCGAAAATGGAAAGAGTATGGCACAACTGCAAACCTACCAAGACATGGCCGTCCACCTAAACTGACAGGCCGGGCAAGGAGAGCATTAATCAGAGAAGCAGCCAAGAGGCCCATGGTAACTGGAAGACCTGCAGAGATCCACAGCTCAGGTGGGAGAATCTGTCTTCAGGACAACTATTAGTCGTGCATTCCCCAAATCTGGCCTTTATGGAAGAGTGGCAAGAAGAAAGCCATTGTTTAAAGAAAGCCATAAGAAGTCCCATTTGCAGTTTGCGAGAAGCCATGTGGGGGACACCACAACCGTGGAAGAAGGTGCACTGGTCAGATGAGACCAAAATTGAACTTTTTGGCCTAAAAGCAAAATTCTATCTGTGTCGGAAAACGAACACTGCACATCACCCTGAACACACCAGCCCCATCGTGAAACGTGGTGGTGGTGGTGGCGGCATCATGTTGTGGGGATGCTTTTCTTCAGCAGGGACAGGGAAGCTGGTCAGGGAAGCTGGTCATAGTTGATGGGAAGATGGATGGAGCTAAATACAGGGCAATCTTAGAAGAAAACCTGTTATAGTCTGCAATAGACTTGAGACTGGGACGGAGGTTCACCTTCCAGCAGGAGAACGACACTAAGCATATAGCCAGAGCTGCAATGGAATGGTTTAGATCAAAGCATATTCATGTGTTAGAATGGCCCAGCCAAAGTCCAGACCTAAATCCACTTGAGAATCTGTGACTTGAAAATTGCTGTTCACAGATCTCCATCCAATCTGACAGAGCTTAAGCTATTTTGCTAAGAAGAATGAGCAAACATTTCACTCTCTAGATCATTGTTTCTCAACTTCAGTCCTCAAGACGCACCACCAGGTCATGTTTTCAGGATTTCACTCAGATGAAACTGCTGTGGTAATTACTAAGGCAGCGAAACTGATCAAATCCCTTGTGCAAAATAATGGAAATCCTGAAAACATGACCTGTTGGTGTGAGGACTGGAGTTGAGAAACACTGCTCTAGATGTACAAAACTAGTAGACATACCCAAAAAGACTTGCAGCTGTAATTGCAGCGAAAGGTGATTCTACAAATTATTGACTGGGCGGCTGAATACAAATGCATGCCACACTTTTCACATATTTGTAAAAAAAATTGAAAACCATTTATCATTTTCCTTCCACTCCGTAATTATGTGCCACTTTGTGTTGATCTATCACATAAAATCCCAATACAATCCCAATACAATGCATTTGTTTTTGGTTGTAACATGACAAAATGTGGAAAATTGCAAGGGGTGAAAAAAATGAATACTTTTTCAAGGCACTGTAGTCTACACCTGGGTTACTGCATACTCCTTACTGACATGCTTACCTGTGGTGGAAGTCTGATGGAAACCAGGCGAAATGGAATTTAGTACAAAATTGCAGGCAAACATTCGATCTGCTGAAGGCTTTTAACACTCAAATTCAGTCTGACAATGTGCACCTTGCACTGCAGCAAGAACCGGTTACAACACTGGTCTCCGTATCCAATTCTAGCTCTGTTTCATATAATCACAGTTGTATATTCAGCGCTGATCAAGCTAACATTAAACACATGTAAATACAGCTTAACACAAAAAAGGCATAAATTCATAAAAAACCTTATACATATATCTAATTGACAATGTGAAGCGCCTTTTGATATAGAACTAAGTGAAATAACAGTCCATATAGATGACATGCAACGTAAGCTATGCAAAACACAGAAGAGCAGCCGCTGTGCAGTGAGGTGAGTCTCTATAATTCAATGATTGTGCAGTCCGCCTTCAATAGCAGTGGCCCCTCACCTTATCAAATCGACCTCACTGAGGTCACTAAGCTTTGGATCAACTCGGAGCAATCCTTAGACACAACAGGAGACAGACGACAACCGCCGCGTGATCACGTGAGTCACACTCATCACTGTTTAAGTTGTAAGTACAGCCCGCCACCAGTTATCATGGCCTCTCACCTTAACCACTCGACCTCCCAGAGGTCACAAAGCTTGTCTCATTATGATCTTCTGATGTCCAGATCGCTGACTCTCCCAAAGGTGTAATCATACAAAATACAAGGAGGGACAGATCTAATGCTCTCTGTGCAAACTTAATTTAAAGTTTGAATTAAAAAAAATGTAAAATCATAAAACTCACATGGAAGTGCACCTAGATCCAGGTGCTGGCAAAACAACTAATTGTGCATATAGCTTAGACTGGCGTCCCAGTCTCGAAAGATGGCCGCCGATGACGTCACTACCGGCTCCTCCCCCCGTACATGTTACGTTCCAAGGCGGAACTTTGTCAGCGGGTCTCGCTGACCGCTGACGAAGTTCTGCCTTGGAGCGGCTGCTCTTCTGTGTTTTGCATAGCTTATGTTGCATGTCATCTATATGGACTGTTATTTCACTTAGTTCTATATCAAAGGCGCTTCACGTTGCCAATTAGATAGTTCTGTTTCATGCATGCAACAAGTTTTCAACTTTGTTCAGTTCTTTCTTTCGGTGCACTTTTTGGCCCACAAAAGCCACCCTACCTCTCTCTGGGTCACAGATGTTCCAAACCTGTGTGTTTTATCGGTGGTTTCACTACTTTCTTCTTTCAGATCAATCATAAAATGCCTAAGGACTGCTAGATTTGCAGAATGCTCTGAACCGGTTTTTGTCCTAGGGAGTCGTTGTGCCAGTATCATCACAAGACAGGTTCAAAGGATTCTACTCAAACCTTTTCACTGTACTAAAGCGTAGCATATGTCTCTTATTCCTGGATTTAAAATCCCTCAGCAAATTCCTTCAAATTCCAAAGTTTCACATGGAGTCCGCAAGATCAGTAATTGCATCTCTGAGACCAGAAAAATACCTGGCATCTCTGAACATCCAGGATGCCTATCTGCATGTTTCCAATTATCCGCCTCATCAGTGCTTCACAGTGACAGACAACCATTTCTAGTTTGTTCAACAGCCCTTTGGCCTGTCATCTGCTCCCACAGTGTTCACAAAGATCTTGGCACCTCTACTTGTCCTCAGGACAGGCTGGCTATCTAGCTGACTTTCTTTTGAAAGGCTCCTCTCTCTAGCAGCCATCAGAATATTGTACACAAGACTACTCAGATGCACCAGGCTTTTGGCTCTGTGATCAGTTTTAGTAAATCCAGCCCTCTCTTCGTCTGGAATACTTGGATCTGGTCCTGGACACATCCCAAACAAAAGTCTTCCATCCTACATCCTAGCCTTAAAGCAGAGTTCCACTGTGTTTTAAGTTTATTAAAAAACAGACACTTGCCTGTCTCCCGGTCCAGCGATGCGGCCGGCACGAGCCTCTGATCTCTCCCCCCTCCCCTCCGCGGCACTGTCATTCCTACTGTGGACACCCGACCATGACAGGAAGCGTCTTCACGGCCGGGCTCGCGCTTCGCATGTGCGAGTGGCGCTGCGCTTTTTGATTGATCCCGAAGTCTTCTAGGACCTGTCCTGTGTCCCAGAAGACTGCGGGAGGGAGGGGGAAGGAGACCTACTTCTGAACGCCTAAGGCGACCGTAGCGGAAGTACCCCTAAAAATCGGGTATCCGCACCACCCCCTCCTCCCCAAAAGCTCAATTTCAGTATCAGGAGCTGGGGGGAAGGTCTTAAAGTGGAAGTTCCACTTTTGGGTGGAACTCCGCTTTAAAATTTAAAACCTACCTCTGTTGCCAAAACCAGCGTTCCTCAATCTCTTGCCCCAGATGCCTTAAAAATCCTCTGGTCTCATTTAATGCTAATTTATGTCTTTCCAGTTTGAATCCTACCTTGTCTATTCGTGGAAATATAATGCAAGAGAGGAAAAGGTTGTTTGTAATTGTACCAAACTGACTCAGAACCTGGTCCACAGACATACTCCAGCTTCTATCATATGATCCCTGGTCTGTTCCCAACAGGCCAGATCTGCTATCTCAAGGCCCTCTATTGCATCCTGCTTCTTAGTCTCTGGCTTTTAAGCCTAAATCCATACTTTTGTAACTTTTATAAGTAGTTCTTTGAACCAAGATGTGATTTTCTTCACTAACATATGCAGTGGCTGCGTGCACTGTGTAAACTGTATGTGGCATCAACTAAATGCAGTATACAGTGCTGTGTTCAGGTAGAGGGAAGTGAACTTCCCATTCTGCTCCCGGAAGAAAATAGTCTGGCTCAGGTGGAGATCATATGCCTCTCTCCCTCAGCCAGTCAGAGAAAGCCTTGTATTCGTAAAAGTACAAAGTCTCCTGTGAATGGCTAAGCAGTGCTTAGCTCAACTTGACTTTGTTCCGGGATGGGAGTTTCCATTCTGCTGCTGGAACACAGCATTGTATACTGTATGTAGCTAATGCTACATACAATTTATATAGCTTTCACAGCTGCTGCATGTGTAGTTAAGTTAGTAAAGTTCACTGAAACTTTGTGTTAAAGGGGTTGTAAAGTCAGAAGGTTTTTTTTATCTTAATGCATTTTATGCATTAAGATAAAAAGCATTGTGTGTGCAGCAGCCCCTCTCTGCCCCCCTAATACTTACCTGAACTCCATCTCTGTCCAGCTTTTTCCACGAGTGTCTCAGCCGTCTGGGACTCGCCCTCCTGATTGGCTGAGACACAGCAGCGGTGCCATTGTCTCTGGCTGCTGTCAATCAAAGTCAGTTAGCCAATCCGGAAAGAGAGAAGGGGGGGATTAACTGCAGCTCTGTGTCTGAATAGACACACGGAGTTGCAGCTTGGCTTGGGTGCCTCCATAATGAGCTGCTTGCTGTGGGGGCACGCAACAGGAGGGAGGGACCCGAGAAGAGGATCGGGGTTGCTCTGTGCAAAACCACTGCAACAGAGCAGGCAAGTAGAACATGTTTGCTATTTTATAGAGAAAAAAAACATTAGACTTTACAATCACTTAAAAGAAGTAATAAAACCAAAAGCAAACATATTGCAACTTACCAGTTCTTATATGTGATGTCTTCATTAGTTTTCTTTTTTCAGGATTTCTTCTCCATTTATTTACATTTGGTGATCCAGCCAGTAAGTAGGTTGTTTTTGAACAGAACAAGCTCTCCTGCAAATGTAGTAGATTGTTGAGACAAACCACTTCCACTGACAGGGGTACGTACATTCATCAGCTTTTATTTACAATATTCATGTAAAACTTTTATCACAAAAGGAAAAATAACTGTTGCTGTAACTGCTTGTGTAACTGCAGTTGTTAGCTGGAGTTTGGCTTCAATAAGTTAGTGTATCTAAATCTGCTAGTACATCTAACACACCCCTTCCCCAGACTAACCGTGCTACTGTCCAAAGGTGCCCCCCGTGCTCCTTAACTCAGAGTGGGGGCACTGTAATACAGGATGGGTGTTACTGGCCAGATCACCAGGTGAAAACAGAGGGGGGAGAAACAACTAATGCAGCCACCATGTCTAACAGTTGGTAAGCTGCAATTTATAAAATGTTTGGTTTTAAGCTAATAAGCTTTAACAGAATTGCGGGTCCAACTTTTATCCACAAGGTTCTCACAGCGGTACTCGGAGGTTGGGTTTTCTGACCCTTATTATTAGGGCTTGTTGGTACAGTTCTGTTTGCCTAATTTTTGCCCTTTCTATTCATTGCTTGGGGGTGGTGTATGAATACACTGCCTGTGTCCTGTACTGTCCAATTAGATAATCATTTTGGGCATGAGGATTACTTGTGTGAAACTATTTTCTAACACTTTTTTCTCTATTAACTTGTTTATATTCCATTAGAAGAAATTTTGACGGGACTGAAAATGGCATAACTTGGAATACAGTGCAGTACATGGGCCACCCCCTCCATTCCTTGATCCAAAATGGATCACTTTTTAAGTATGATAGGGGTATAAGGGAAGCATCAGGAGAGCAGGACTTCCTATAAGCTTTGTCATTGTCCCAATTTCCTGATGGTACATGCCTATACCTAATGATGTATGAGTACACTCCCTCTGTCCTGTACTCCGTACACTAAGATATAGATTCACAGGTATGCAGAAATTCTTCTCCTGCATAAAACCCATGTAGTTATACTTAACCACTTCAGCCCCGGAAGAATTTCCCACTTTAGGACCAGAGCACTTTTTGCGATTCGGCGCTGCGTCGCTTTAACTGACAATTGCGCGGTCGTGCGACGTTGCACCCAAACAAAATTTGTGTCCTTTTTTTCCCACAAATAGTTTTCTTTTGGTGGTATTTGATCGCCTCTGCGTCATTTCTGATCGCCGCTCTAAACAAAAGAAGAGCGAGCATTTTGTAAAAAAACCCAAATTTCTTACTTTTTGCTAAAATTCAAATCCAAAAAAAAAAATATAAAAAAACATTTTTTTCACCGTTTTTGGCCGATTTATATAATTCCTCACATTTGCGATAAAAAAAATTGCAATCGGCGTTTTATTGATTGGTTTGCGCAAAAGTGGCCGCGTTTACAGATGGTGAGAATTCATTTCTGGGGTTCTTATTTTTTACTAGTAATGGCGGCGATCTGTGATTTTTAGCGGTAATGCGATATTGGGGCAGACATGTCGGAACATTTTTGACACTTTTTTGGGACCAATGACATTTATTCAGCGATCAGAAATGTAAATGTCCACTGATTACTGTATAAATGTCATTGGCAGTGAAGGGGTTAACCTGCAGGGGGAGAGTTAGGGGTTAATCGTGTTCCCTGGGTGTGTTCTTACTGTGGGGGGGTTGGGCTACCATGGGCATGAGAGATCTAACTGATCCCAGTGACAGGGATCAGTAGATCTCTCATGCCCCACTGACAGAGCGGGGAACCGCCGTGTTTACATCGGCGGTTCCCCGTTCTTTCCCTGTGGCCGCTCATCGCGCCTCGCCGGCGGACATCGGGTCCGCCCGAGCCGCGGGCACACTCCCCAGGAGTGCGGCGGGTGCGCGCGCGCCCGCCCCCTGGTGGCCAAATGCAGATCGCCGCTTATTTACTGCGATTCGCGCAGGGCTCCCCGACTGCCGCCGTCAAAAGACGGCGCGCGGTGGGGAACCAGTTAAGGCGTGTTGAATTACTACTGCCCAAAAATTTTTGTCTTTCGTTTGTCAACAGGCACAGCAACTCTTAGGACTAAGTGGGCTATACTGCCCTCTTCAGGAGTTTACTAGGCAGAACAGGCAGTTCTACCAGCAAAAAGAACAGTAACAGACACAGCCCCTCCCAGGGGGCAGTCCCCACTGGCAGATAACCCCACACCCAGCTCTGCTAGCTCAGTTTTCTCCACCTAGTGCAAGGAGTTAGACCTAGGCTCCCTTTTGGGATCTGTGGTACCTCTCTGGACTACTTTGGTTGTTAGGAGATTGCTTCACAGATGGAAGACTTCAATCAAGCAGCCGTGCTGGGCAGCAGGCTGGGTCTCGGACCCAGGTACTCTCCCCAGCCGGCCATCACGCGTTAGACCGGATGCTTGCGCTGGGTCGACGGCTACAAACCCAGACTGGAGGGGATGGCTCTGCAGGTTAAACGCCCCGCCATCGCACGCAGTTCGCCCAGGGCCGACAGCTCCCTCCGGCCTAGCCGGGAGAGTGTAAGCTGTCTCGGGTGGGATCCCCCGCACCGCCCGACTAGATGAGGTAAGTACCGGCAATCTCTGCCGTCCACATACCGGGCGTGGAAAATTGGCAGGCGGACTATCTCAGTCGTCAGCGCCTGGACCAGGGAGAGTGGTCCATGTACCCGGATGTGTTTCATCAGATTTGTCTGAGATGGGGCGTCCCGGACGTGGACTTACTAGCGTCCCGTCTCAATCGGAAGGTGCAGACCTTCGTGAGCAGGACACGGGGCTCCCTAGCGGTCCCGGCAGATGCTCTTGTAACTCCGTGGGCTCGGTATCAGCTCATCTATGCCTTCCTCCTTAGAAACTGCTTCTGCGTCTTCTGCACAGTATAGAAGCGGAGGGTATCCCGACCATTCTGGTAGCTCCGGGTTAGCCACGGCATCCTTGGTACGCAGACATGGTATGGATGGTGGTGGACGTTCCCTGATGGTTCCTGCTTCGCGAGGATCTTCTGTCCCAGGGACCCATTCTGCACCCTATCTTACCCTCTCTGGCTTTAACAGCCTGGCTATTAAATCCCAGGTGTTGAGGGATGGAGGGGTCTCGGACTCGGTGATTCCTATCTTGTTGAAGACTTGTAAGGCCACTTCACGTACGATTTACCACCGTACCTGGAAGGCTTACATCGCCTGGTGCGAAGCAGGGGGGTGGAAACCTTGTTCCTTCTCGGTGTCTCGGGTTCTGGCCTTCCTATAGAAGGGCCTCGACCAGAAACTGGAGTTGAGCACTATCAGGGTTCATTTTTCTGCTCTGGCGATCTTTTTTCAGCGTCCTTTGGTGACGCATTCATTGATTCGTACTTTCATGCAGGGGGTTCGGCAGGTCGCCGCCCAGATACGGTTGCCTTTGGTGCCATGGGACCTCAATTTGGTCCTCTCGATGCTTCAGAAGCCGCTTTTTTGTGAATATCAGGGAAATCTCTCTGCAGTTGCTTTTGCTGGTAGTGGCTTTCCTGATGACTATCACATCCGCCCAGTGGGTGTCCGAGTTGGCAGCTCTGTCTTGTAGGTCTCCTTATGTGGTCCTACATAAGGATAAGGTGGTTTTGCGCTCGTCACCTTCTTTTTTGCCAAGGGTGGTGTCATCTTTCCACATCAATGAGGAAATTGTCCTTCTTTCGCTTTGCCTGCGCCCATCTCACCCTAAGGAGGTCAGACACACTTTTGTCATGGTGGATGGCCCACGCAAAGGTTTGGCGGCCTCTTCGGCCGCTATCTCACGTTGGATTAGACAGACAGTGTCCCGAGCCTACGCTGTTCGGGGTCTGGAGCCTCTCTTTCCGGTTAGGGCTCACTCTTCCAGGGCGATTAGCACTTCCTGGGCTTTTCGACATCAGGCGTCCTGTGTCTAAAGTGTGCAAGGTGGCTACTTGGTCCTCTGTGCATACCTTCTCAAGGTTTTACAAAGTTGATGTTTTTAGCATCCTCGGATGCTGCGTTTGGCAGATAAGTTTTGCAGGCGGCCGTGTGAGACACGTGTGGTTCCTCACCGAGTGTTCAGTTGGGTGTAATTTTTGTTGTTCTGTTACCCACCCCTCATTTTTGGCACTGCTTTTGGATGTCCCACATTAGTCCTAAGAGTTGCTGTGCCTGTCGACGAACGAAAGAGAACGGGATTTTTTTGACTTACCGTAAAATCCCTTTCTCTGAGTTCGTCGACAGGCACAGCACACACCCAGCTGTGTTTTTTTTTATTTCAATATTACTTTTTAAAAGAAAAAAAATACATGCTGTTCTGTATCCTGTAGAATTTTTGACGTATATGTACGTATGTATATAGTGTGTGTGTTCCACAAAATTCAGTGTATGAAAGATTATTGACTGGGAACTGTAACTGTTGCTCTGGTTTACCTTTTACGGTCATTGTAACAAAAGATGTAATGCATTAAAGCTGTGTTTGGGAAAACTTTTTTCATTCGGCCTGTACAATAAGCACCGAACATCCAGGGCTGAGACTTACACTTCTGGCCGATGATAGCAAGTTGCTCTTGTACCTCCTTCAATCACTGGAAACCTTGCATTCTGTGAAAAGAGGTTTGAATGGAGGATGTTCAGAGTGAGCAACCCACTACTGTATTTGTTTGTGTACTCCAGATGGAAGTGTAAGGGCTGGTACAAATGGGCCGAATATCAACAGGTTCAACAGAAACCAGCCAACATTTGGCCCGTGTGTACAGCAGCCTGTCTGACCGAAGCTGGTTTAACAACTGGCTTTTATCGGATGGGCGTGCTGGAAAACCAGCAATCCAATCAGAGCTTGCAGCCAATGTCAATTTTAAAGCAGTTACAGCAACAGATTTTGTCCTTTTGGGATAAAGGTTTAACATAAATGATTAAAAGCTGACCATTGGAGGCACCCCTGTCAGCATCAAATGGTTTGTCTTAACCCTCTACACTAGATTTGATCATTCGCTTTGGTAAGTTGTAATAGATTACATTTTAGCTTTTGGGTTTAGATGAGATTTAACTTTGTCTATCGTTTTCTGATCACCCTTTTAATAGAAATCTGTTCATAGGGGAACATGGAGGTGGTTTTGCTGACCACCTGAAACTGCAATTTGCCTGGCTTCAGTAATTTCTAAGCCCTCGGCTGAATAATTGAAGTCTTAGCAAATAAACACATTATAAAATGTATTTTCTTTGTAATAAAGCACCAGTCCAGTATCCTCTCCACTGTGCTGCAGAGAATGACCACCTCTGGGTGTGTGGTAACGACCATCTCTCCTTTGCGAAGTCTGAGTGAAAGCTGTCCAATCAGCTAGGAGTATAAACATAGCTGATTGCAGAGTTCCATCTCATACTCCGCAGGGGACAACGGACCACTGCCAAGTGATCTTGCAGCTTAATGTCTGGATTCTGTGTGGAGAAGTATGTTTGTTTCCTTTTTTAAAAAACACTGAAAATATTAATGAGACTAATAATTGTATATATTAACTCACTAGCTGGTGTAACCTCACAATGTACACTTTGTCTCTCATTGCAGAAAAAAATGGATGCCCGGGATTATCAAGATGCTCAGGCGTTTGCTGCCGATATACGGTTAATGTTCTCAAACTGTTACAAGTATAACCCACCTGACCATGAGGTAGTTGCCATGGCCAGGAAATTGCAGGTGATTAGCATGCAAACACTCTGTTAGACTGCCACACTCCAACACTGCTACATGTTATACTGCATGTCTCAGCCTTTTACAGATAGTAAGTAAGGTTAGCGAATATGACTACAACTGCGAGCGCAAAAAGTGATGCCACCCTGATAGAGATTAATATTTTTTGTTTGAATTATTTATGTTTATTCCTGGTTTCTGTGGTCCTATTGTATATGAATATCTTTGATCCATTTTTCCCATAGCAGTTATTGACATGCGTTCCTTAACTAGCTAAGCTGGACCTTTCTCCATGCAGAGAATGCATGTGAATAAATATGAAATTGAAATTGCATAATGGCATCCTGTTGCCTGACATTTCTGCACACTGTATAGTGTCAGGCTGAGCAAGGTGGATGTAGCTGGATAAACAGAGTTCAAGATAGGTGCAATTGGCATTTAGTATTTCACAGCAGCTGGCACTTCCCAGCGGTGGACTGATCCTCTGCGTCCTCCCATTGTAGGGCTATGGACCCTGCATTGGTCTTGATTACTTTGAAGGACCTGTGACCACTGGTGCAAAGAGGAAATGAGGCTGCGGGGACTTAGTGTGGAGGGAGCCTGCGGAAGAGGAGAATCAGTAAAATTGCTATCTTACAATTACAGTACAGGGCACAGCACTTATAGTCATAGACCCTGGTTTATATGTGGCAAAAGCTTTGCAGGGAATGCCCCCCAGTGCACCCTAATAGAACCCCACCCATTCCTTAGGACTCCATTTTTTGCTAGTGTCCCTAGGTAATTAACCTTCTCTCCTTTGGAGAGGTTTCAAAACCATTTATTTTTTTTCTTCACTACTTTGACACTTCTATCAAGATTCAACTGCATATTGTCTCAGAGATTACTAGCCGTTTCTGGATCGGTTACCCATGATGTACATTTGGGAACTGTACCTGGTCAGTTCTGGCCTGTTTGCTGCAGGCACTGGACACTGTGTTTGGCACTCACCTTGGAAAATGGTGCAACAAGTGTAGTTCGCTGCCAGATGCTATGCAGGACCATGCTTCATTCCTTTGGCACCCAGACTCTGAAGACCCTTTAGGGTGTCTGCCCACCATGACAGGTTAACCTTGGTCCCCTCTAGGAACCTGCAGTTTGGAAATAAGAAAACCAGTGAAATATTCAGGTTGATAGTTCATCTGCATTGGAGCAGGTTCATATGTTGACCCAGCTCACTTCCTTTAATTCCTGCTTCCTCTTAGGCCCACAACAGATGGCCTATCTGACAATGTCAGATTCACTGCAGTTATGTCTTATGTGTTATTTGGAAAACTTTCTGCCCTTCTAGAACCTTTAGTCTCCAGGGCCCAAAATCACTCTTCTGCACCTCCACCACCTAAATCTTTTCAGGTGTGTGACCCTGAACCTCCTCGCCTCTTTTAAGAAGATATTTAGAAAGGAGAGGTGAATGCAGAAGAGGAGCCTCTAGAGGAATTGTTACCTCCTGCATGCTATCAAGTACAATCTAAGTTTTTGTTATATTGTTTCTACTGTGAGCGTGCTTAACGATTTGGTGCATAATAGCCTTGGCATCTCCTTGGCCTAAACCACCTCCTTTGAGAACAAAGTGGCTGCAATGTCTGGACTTTTCCCTTGCACACACAAATTAAATGTGCTCTGCAAGAAGATTGGCCAAATCAAGTATGTAAAAATGTAGTAGTTCTTCTTCTAAAATACTTTGCTGAGTTACAGTATATTCTATGGAAAAAGGGATTTATGAAAAAATGTGTCCTGTTAGAAGATCCTGCCACTTCTGTTCTCAACAAGCATCTCCTTATTCCTGTACATTTTGTTTTCTCCTTTTAAAGTTTTATCTATTGATGTTTAGAATCCCTAAGGGAAGCAACTTTTGCTGTCGCTGGGCCTGCCTTTCAACTAGCCATTGTAGCTATGTCCATTTGTCAAACTGTTGCAGGCTGGACTGGGCAGACAAATGGAGAAAACGCTCTTCAATTTCAGCTCATGCCCTCTGCGCTGTTGTTTTGTGTTGTTTCTTTAGAGAATATACTTCACCAGGTCTCCAGGATGACACTGCAATGCATATGTGCAGAAATTTGTGGTTTAAAGGTTTGGTGGGCATGAGCCTACCCCACAACAAAACAGCCTAAACCCACTACTACCATGGTTATTAACCCTTTCAAATCAATCCATCTAGTCATCCTCTAAATAAAAAACGTGGCTATCCTTTTGTCATAAGCTCTGGACCCCAAAACCCTTAAAGTCTTCCCAGAAGCCCTCTTCACAATGAAGGGCACCCTCACTCTCCAGAGTAGGGGCATGTTTGTTGCCATTTGTGCTAGTATGAATTAGACGTCCAGAAGCTCTGTGTACAATCTGTCGTTTCTAGGAGCTATGAAAAAGAATTTCCATCCATGCTCGTACCTCAATTCCTAACCTCCAATCGGCCAACTTTGACTCTGGTGCTGCCGTAAATCAACTTCAGACACAAAAAGTGGTAATCCCAGTTCCTGCAGAGGAAAGGTTCAAAGGGTTTTACTCAGACCTAGTCAATTCCAAAGCCGAATAGAGGCATTTTGCCCATTCTGCACCTAAAATCCCTGAACAGATATTTGCATGTCTCCAAATTCTGCAAGATCTCTCATAACTTCTCAGATTAGGGGAATTTCTCGCATCAGTGAACATCCAAGATGCCTCTCTTCACATTTTTGTCTTTTTCGCACACCAGTACTTTTTACTCTGCGGTAGGAGACCAACACTTTCAATTTGTTGCTCAGCCATTGGCTGTCCTCTGTACCAAAGCCTGGCTCTGCTAAGAGCTCAGGGCATCCATGTCATGAGTACTGGGAAGACCTTTTGTCAGAAAAATTTTCAGCCACAGTCCTGTTTTCCAGACTTCAAAGGGCAGTCCATTTCCTTCAAACCTTTCGATGGGTAATCAACTTCAAGAAGTATTTGGGGCTGAGCTTGGATACAGCTCAGGCAAACCCCCCCCCCCCCCCCCCCGGAAAAGTTTGTTCTCTCTCTCAGGTCAACCAGGCAACAACCAAGCATTTCGTGACTTCTATATGAAGGGTTGTAAGCTTCATTGTAGCATCTTTAGAGGAGGTCTCCTTTACCCAGTTCCACTTAAGACTGTTTTAGTTCAACCTTTTCACAATTTGGGATAAGCAGATCCTCTCTGGATCACCCACTACTGCTGTCCAGCCAGGAAAAAATCTCCCTGACATGGTGGATTTCCAACTCAGCCCTAGAATCTGGTAAACCTTCACTGTCCTATCCCTGGAAGGTGTTCACAGTGGGCGCAAGCGTAACAGGCTGCGGTTTGGTTTACAAGTCCTTGACTGTCCAGGGAACCTGGTCCCCACAATAGTCGACGCTCTCCATTAATATTCTGGAACTGAGCGCCATAAGACTGACTCTCGTACATTGGATCCCTCTCCTTCAAGTTTACACAGTCAGGTTGCCTACATAGGCAGCAAGGGGGTACCAGAAGTTGCTCAGGCATGAGGGAACCAAGCCTTATTATCTGGGTGAAGAACCACATTCCCAACTCTCTCTGCAAAAGGAGTGCAAATGGCAAGGGCACTTCCTGAGTTGACAATGCCTGGATTCAGGAAGTCCCCTCCATCTGGTGATCTTTCTGATCATGCTGTCAGAAATGGTGAACACCATATATGAGCATAATAGCCTCCAGATTCAACAGAAAAACACTTTCCCTGGCTCTTGCAGTGGATGCCCTGGTGATCCCTTGGTTCATGTTCTTGCTGGTGTATTTTTTTTCCCCCATGAGGATTCTTTCTCTAGTACTCCACAAGGCAAAGGAAGAATAGATTCTGGTGTTCCTCATTGCCCCACATTGGTTCATGAGAACCTCCTAAACAAACATATAGACATCTGGTAGATGAGCCTTGGCTTATTCTTAACGGCCAGACCACCTGTCACAAGGCTCGCTTCCATTCTGCTTCTCATTCATTGGCTTTAATGGCGTGGCTGTTGAAATGCTTGTTCTAAAAGATATGGGCATTTCTGACATTCTTGCCTTACTAAAAAGCCTTGTAGAATCTGTCATCACACCTGAAAGGCCTGCTTTTGCTGGTGCAAGACCAGGACTCTCAAATCTCAGGAATATTCTAGCATCCTAGCATTCCTCCAGTCTGGCCTAGACCAGCATCTGGCTCTTGTTGTTATTCAAAAGGGACAGGTTTCTTCGTTATCTATTTTATTTAAGAAACATTTGGTTTCAAACTCTATTGTTAAGACCTTTTGTACATGTCAGTCCCCCATTTTAACTTCCCATGTCTCCCTGGAATCTGAATCTGATACAGTTTTCAAAAACCTCCCTTTTGAACAGTTTTGTAATGTGGCAGAGCAGTTGGGACCTGCCTAGTTGCCATATCTTTCTTCACATAAACAAAGTCCCTCTTTGTCCTCCTTTAAGGTCCCAAGAAGAGACATCCTGCTGCCATTGCTAGGTGGTTCAGCTACTAATTTTCAGGGCTTATGACCTCAAAGAAAGGGCTCCTCCCTTCTCTATCCATGCCAATTCCACCAGAGCTGTTGACAGTTCTTGGGCTTTTCAGCATCAGTTTTGCATGTTTGCAAGGTCACCACATGATCTTTTGTTCATACCTTCTTAAGAGTTTTATTGGATAGATGTCCAGGCTTCTGCTGATGCAAGCTTCGGCTGCAAGGTTCTTCAAGCTAGCTCCTGAGTTTCAGGTCTGTTGAACCTTGTTTTGTGTGAACCTGTTTGTTATTGTGCTGCACGCCCCTCAATGTATTGCTTGGGAATGTCCCATCGTCTATAACTAGAAGTCCTCTACTGTACTATGTACAATTTCAATCCAAACAATTTTTTAAACACCTGAAATCGGCTCTAGTATTTTCTGACACTTTAACAGTAAGGGTAATTGCTGCCATATTGGGTCACATAGGTCTGCGTGAACCTCTCACCAGGAATAAAGTGTTAAAGAATTCCAGGCATGGTATATCTTTACATAGTTTCATTGGTCCAGCTTGGACCAGTGTAACTATGTATATACTATACCTGGCTGATGCACCTGGAAGCTGGAAATGACTGAAGTAGGCACCAATACTCCAGTGATCTCCACTTTCTTCAGGGTCCTTTGTGGCATGGCCATCCTAATGCCTTGTAAATAGAGGAGGGCTGCTGCCTGGCATGGTCATCATTCAGAGAATGTTTTGTATTTTCTAAATGGACGAGGTGGAGAGTGTGACATCACTTTCTGGGCTTTGTTGCTGCAATTTCCGGTGTTAATTCTTTCTGATATTCTTTTTACCACAGGATGTTTTTGAGATGAGATTTGCAAAGATGCCAGATGAACCTGTGGAGGCCCCTGCCCCACCCCCAGCCCCTGCTCCAGTGGTCAGTAAAAGCATAGAGAGCAGTCACACTAGTGAGGAGAGCTCCTCTGAGACTGACAGCTCTGACTCTGAAGAAGAGCGAGCCACGCGGCTGGCCGAACTCCAGGAGCAGGTGAGGACAACATACTCTGTGAAAACTCTTATGCAGGTTTGTGGGTGAACTGCTTTTGTTTCATTCTTTGCTTTTCATCAATGCATTTAATCATTTTTCTTTGCCTGTTATTGTTTAGTAAATGTAGAAATACCGAACTTGCATAAACCAAATTTTTATGTAAACTGACCATAGAAAATTAGGATAGGATTCTGATTTAAAAAAATATTTTCCGTCCTTTGTATGGGCTCATAAGTTCCCAAAACTCAAACAACAATTTCAATGTTTACTGAAAACACATGGCGCTCTAGCTTTTCACAATTTTTTTTCTAGACACACAGTGCCATTTCATCAGAATATTAGACTGGTGCAGGCATGACCCCTACAAGCTATGGATTTCCATTGAACAATCAAACTTCCACCATTCCCTTTAGGTGTTTACCATATTCCACATCCCATATTCCATCATCTCTGAAGGCCCACCTACTTAAGATCCCAGGATCAAGATCTGCGCCCAGGCTTTCATGCAGTGCGACCTCTCTCCTACACATACAATTTTATGCCCAGTCATTGGCAATCCAGTGTTTCCCCTAGGCTCTCTTGGTGGCCCATTTCATGTTTTTCTACCCAGACCAAGCCACTCACTTCCACCACTCGGGACATTGGCCTTTTAATAGGGAATGTGATGAATCCAGAAGGTCCTTTTTGTCTAAACCTTTGAAAGGTATTACAACTTAATCACTTTTTACTTTCCCACCCAGTGCCCTCTGCCTTCTCCTGACTGTTGACTGCTCTGTTAACACTGGCCAGCTTTGAACTTATTTGTCCTTTCTGTACCAATTCCTTCCTCAACCAAATAAAGGACATGCTATTTCCCCAACTGCAACAATGCTATCAGTCTGCCCTGTGAGGAGGGAGAGAACGGAGAGAGCCACTGCTCTCATGCACAACACTGGAACGAGATTGGGCTCAGGTAAGTATGTTGGGGTGGGGTTGATCCTTTGACACAGAGCGTTTTTTACTTTAATACATAAAAACCTTTAGGCTTTAGAACCACTTTAACGTTCTTCAATGTACCTTCATATGTGGTACATTTTTCTGTGTACTAAACAGCCAATTAAAGAAGCGCACACAGGAGGCCGACACTGTTGCTGCTTATGAGATAGCAGTTAAGCACCTGTCAGTCTGCAGTAGCCTCTGCCCTGTAATGTAAAAAGTTATGTGAGTGTTGTGGGTTTTTTTTTTTAACTGACATAATAGGCTTGACAGTTGATCAAATATTGTCCGACATAAATTCCAGCCACCATTTTTTCATCCTTTTTATAGTTTTTATGCTTTCAGAAAATATTTAAAGTGTATGTTAGCCCTAAAAAAACTGTCTCGTGTTTGTTCCCTTTTGGTCTGCTAAATATGCCATTGAAAGTGGTTTGTTATTTCTGTTTGGTAAGTGCAATAATATTACCTATTGATTTTTCCAGAAAAGCTGGTAACTCTGCCTTTGCACAAGAATGAGTTATGGAGATGAGCTGGGGAGAGCAGCAAATAGGGGCGTGTATGTGTACTTTTTAAGCCATCAGAATGAAAGTATAACTAAAGGCAAAACTTGGGGTTTTTTTTTCGTTTTGAATGGAGTGGAGCAGTATTAGAACATCCCTCAGTTTTTATAGCGGTCTGTCTCCGGTTCCCCATGTCCCTGATTTGTCCAGTTTTACCATTATCATAGAAGGTAAAAGAAAATCCCAAATTTTGGGTAGTCCCCAGAAAAGTAATGGAGGAGAAATCTTCCAATGGGTACGCTATTTCTGTTGACCTGGGGGGTCCTCAAGGAATTCCCTCAATTTGCAAGGATTTCTGGTCACTTCCTGTTTGGCTATGGGACAGGAAGTGAATAGAAATATCAGAAATGGGTCATAGATGGCGGAAAAAAAACTGGCAAGGGTCATAATCCTCCATTACTCTGTCCAAAATGGAAAAAAAAGTTTTGGCTATAGTTTTACTTTAAGTAAGCAGGGCTGACGACATGTGTTTAAGATTTGCATTATAACATAGAGAAATGTAGGAGCACATTCTATTTTTTGCACATCAATATTTAGCTTTTTTGTACTTGCAGCCTGTTTAAAGGGATAAAACATGGAGAAATGTGATGTAAATTATTTTTATTTAATTTTTCTTTGACATATGCTTTAATGTTTTTTGGGGTTTTACACAATCTTCAGATGAAAAAACGTATTTTAGAGCATGTGTTAAAATTGGTCAGAAAATGAAAAGGTTAGATATCCTTCCTGTCCTGTCAAAAGGATATTGAATGTTGTTACAATTCTGGTTTGTTTTACACGTGCACCTGTAAGTTACTGTTTTTTGTTTTTCCTCTCCCTGTGCAATTTTTCATCATCTCCCTTGGTCTTTTAGTTTTAAAGTGATTTTTTTTTTTTTTTGTTTTTTTTTTTGGATTATAATAAACATGTTATACTTACCTGCTCTGTGCATTGGTTTTGCACACTGCAGCCTTATCCTCCTCCTTCTGGGGTCCCTCTTTGGTGCTTCTGTCTCCTCTACTAAGGCGAGTGCCCCCATTTGAAGCTGCATGCTATGGTGGCACTCCTGTAGGCTTTATCTCAAGCCACGCTGCCTGTTTCCACAGACGCAAACAGCGCGGCTCGTCCCTGCCTCAACACAGGATTTGATTGCCAGCATCAGGAGCCAATGGCTCCTCCTGCTGCCTCTCTCTCCTGTGAGGAGAGAGAGCGGAGAGAACCACAGCTCTCGGGCACAGTGCTGGATCAAGAATGGGCTCAGGTAAGTATAAGGGGGGCTGGGGGGAAATCCTAATAACAGTAAGTTTTTTTTTTTAACCTTTTTTTTAAAGGTGTTTATTTTTTTCATTTTTCCAATACTACACAAAACATTTATATAGATCTATGTATACAGGTGCCATTAACAGTCATGGCATAATGGTAGGCTACGCAGAGCCCATAATATCCATTGTCAAAGTAATTAGCACATCGGTAAGGCTCGACACATCATGAATACGCATTCTGAAAACAGCAAAATTAAACAAACAAAACCAAACAACCAAACTCCCCCCTCCCATTCCCTCAGTCCCTTTCAAACCAGCTCCAGCTCCAAAAGACCATAGCAACCTCATACAATATTCATACATCCATACATTCACACAATCATGCACACTAGTATACTCTCTGCAGATCTAAGGAGGAATAACGAACAAGTTTTTTTAACCTTAATGCAGAGAATGCATTACAGAAAAAACAAAAAACCCTTGAGCCTTTAGAACCACTTTAATTTTGTAACTCATGAGTGTTTAAATTATGCTATGCAGTAATTATCCTCCTCTTTCCCAGCTGAAGGCTGTACATGAGCAACTGGCTGCATTGTCACAGGCTCCGGTCAACAAGCCAAAGAAAAAGAAAGAAAAGAAAGAGAAAGAGAAGAAGAAAAAGGATAAAGACAAAGAAAAGGAAAAAGAGAAAGAGAAGCACAAGGTGAAGACGGAGGAGGAGAAAAAAATTAAACCAGCCCAGCCAGTCAAGCCTGTTCCACCTAAGAAAGCACCCACAAAGAAAGCGAACAGCACGACGACCACCACTGCATCTACTACAGTGGCCCCTGCTCCCAATAGGTCAGAACAAGAGCACTTACTTAAAATGCTTTGCTGCATTCAACTTGTTTCATCCCGGGAATTTCCTTCTTTGCCCTAGTATGTTGGGTATTAGAACATTATAAATCATCGCTTTTCCAAGTTTATTAATAGCTCTTTTCTGTATCCTTGTGTTTCTCTGTGATCTGCATCCCTTAACAATGATCCCTTGGATGCAAACTGACCACACCCGCATGGATCTACTTCCAGCTTTGTAGGTCAGTTTCACAAAGGACTGCAGGAAGAATTGCCAGGTTCACTGGGTATTTGGAAATAGCAGAATTAAAAACAGTACAGGGTACATTAAGAACTATATGAAGAAGAGTAAGCCAACATGTATAAAGGATCTTCATTTTTGGGGTAGCATACACTGAAAACATCTTGAACAGTAAGGCAAAAACCCCCTAGTAAAATATACTGTTTAACTGAGGGAAAACATTTCTTTGTGAACCTCATACACAATCTGATCCCTGGATCAACATTTTAAAATGTTTTTGTTTTCCCATAAATATTAATGGCCTAATAGCCAAATTCATTTTGGCTTCAAACATGCTTGGGATAAACATAAATCTATAGTCCGACAACAAGGTTAATGTAAAAAAAAATAAAAAGGGGCAGACTCGATGCCGTCACTTTTCTATGTTTCTATGTATCCAGGCCGTTGAAGCAATCTTTTTATTAGGCTAGGACAGCTCCTCTGAAAGACAATTACACCTTTTCAGAGAGCTAGCTGTATTATGTAGTTAAACTACTTTTCCTGTAGGTGCAAAGAGTATCTGAGTTTAAGAAGTAAGCAACACAAAATGCTTTGAGGTGATGAGTCTGCAGCAGTTCCTACAATCAGCTCAGCTGTCTTGAAAGCTTAACTCCAGGCAAGGTAAAAATCTTACCTTACAGTGGGGCTGCCCCTGCACTGCAAGGGTTAAGTGCTTGTCGATTACAGCTAAGGGGACCAGGAAAAGTGGTTTTACTAATCTTATCCTCCTACTCTTGCAGGCTCATCCATGTTGCAAGACCGATCCCCACAACCTCTTCTCCTTTATGTTCCAGCAGTCAAATGCCCCTGACATAAAGACCAGTGCGGGGTCCATAGAGGCAGGGACAGTCCATTACTGGCACATGGGGAAGTAACGGATATGGTCAGTAAAGCTACTTCCTCCTAGACTTAAAGCCTTTCCCCACTGCAAGGGAAGATTTTTACTTTTCCTGGCCTTGGACTTTGAAATGTTTATGCATACACTGCATTAAGGTAAATAATGCTCATCTCATAATCTAGCCCATCTCCCCACCCCTAAACCCTTACCTGCATCCGCTTGTTGAGGGGGCACCCACATGAAGGAGGAGCAGAAGGACACCTGCGGGGGACAGAGGTAAGGGACTGCTCTGTGCAGTATTGTTGCACAGAGCAGGTAAGTATAACTTCTCTTTTTTTTTATTTGAAATGAAAAAGAAAAGCTTAAGTATCACTTTAACAAAAATCTCCCCTAACCCTGGGCTCATTCTTCAGTGCTCCCACAGCTGTATTATGCTCCCTGTTTCAGAATCTTTCAGGCGGATCATGTGACACACAAGGTCCTCTTCCTCTAATATTCCTTCAGTGCTTACGTTTGTTCTTGTATTTAAAAAAGTAATACAGAAACTTGAAAGCTTTCAAAGATGGGGTTTGCTTTTGGTAAGGTGAATACTGGGCTCTACTTGATCACCATTTTTATGCCAGTGTAGCGTCATTTTTTGATAACCCCACAAAACTGGATGCCGGAAGTGACATTCCGTCGCCGCCATATTGCTACACCCGCACTAGTTTATACTAAGGATACAGAGAGAAGGCGGCAAGCGGACTTATTTTTACACCCGCCGGAGTTTTTAATTCCACTGTTATTTTGAACAGTAAACGGAGCTTTCATACTGAAATACGGGATATAGAAATACATGACACTGTTTTGATAACTTTTGAAAGCAGCGGTGTTCTGTGACATTTGCAAAGCTGTGAGATCGGCAGGCTTGCTGCTGCTTTTAAAATGTAACATCAGAACCGTGCCATGTATTTCTATATACTGTATTTCACTATGTAAGCTTTGTTTATTGTTCAGAAAAACTGATATTAAAAACTCCGGTGGGTGTAAACAGATGTCCGCTTGCCGCCTTCTCTCTGTATCCTTAATATAGACTAGTGCTGGTGTAGCAATATGGAGGCGATGGAATGTCCCTTCTGATATCCAATTTTGTGGGGTTATCAAAAAATGAGGCTACACCAGCTCATTCAACTGTGCAGAGGCAGAACAACAATGTTTTGTGTGTTTTCAAAAAAAAAAACATACATTTATATAGTTAGACCTTTTTTTTTAAATGGTTATAATTGCTCTGTCCTTTATGGCTGTATTTAATTATCTTAATAGCAAATCCCACATCCATTCTAGCCTAATGAAATGGGCTGTTCTATTTGAAAATCTGTTTCCTGTCCCCCAATCTGGTTTACCCTTAAGAATACCACTGTTCCTACATTTTCCAGCTGAGCAGGGTAAGATGCCTGGAAAATATCATGGTGTCCTTCCTAGCTGCCCAACCCAAAATTGCTCAGTGATTGCCTTCCTGGACTTCTACGCCTGGTCCAATTTGTAATCATCTGGGAATCTTATTCCAAGAACGATGATATTTATTATGTAGCAACTGGGAGCAGCCAGGAATCGCTTTTTTCCTAATTTTAGTGCAGTAAACGGACACTGGTTATCATGTACCCTTTGCATATCTTCATGTACCCTTTACATATCTCTTGCCTTTTTTTATTAGTTCATTGAGCTGAAAGTAGCTAAGTGTAATCTGTATATGATACTGTAGCACCTGCTGCTGAAGGTAACGTGAATGGATCATTTTTACATCATACTACTACTATACAGCACATTCAGAAACCTGTCGTTGGTCTTGGTTCACACTAGTGCGGCTGCAGCATGATGCATTTTTCAGTGCCTTAGTGTATTGCTACTCATTTTCCAGGACAGCCCATGAGATATAGGCACCTCCTCCAACAGGAACAGGAAACGCATCACCAAATACACTTTAAAAGGTATTACTTCTGCTGAACTGGTCAGTTTATTGTGTTTTCTCCAGATGGAGGGGATGCATCATCTGGAACCTGGGTGAGGGAAGCTTCGGTCTCTCTGGCGTTTCTTTTCTTCCACCCACACCTTTACCTACCTGGCTCCCCTGGGAGTAGCTGGTAGGGTTCTGGGCAAGAGGGCCCTCCAAGACCACTCCTTCAGTATGGGAAGGAGGTAGCATGGTTCCTTTCTCTTTCTGTGCCTGGCAAAGGCCATGTCTGGAAGTGACGTACCCCCTTGACAGGGACCTGCACAGGCTGCGTGGCTCCCAGTCCGGGTGCGTGCACTGTATGCACTATAGTGCACTTTTTGGAGGGGACTCGCACAATAGCTGCGTTGGGTTTGTGGCCTGTCTGTGTTCCTGTTTGACCGGAAGATGCATGAGCATTAATCCTGGTAGGGGTAAAATAATTTCCAGGCGCCGGAGGCTCTTGTTCCAAGACTCCTTTTCGGTGAATGGGAAGGGTTAGGGCTACCTTGAGCCTTTAATAGCGTTTCCCTAAAGCATGTGCTGTCAGGGCGCTACAGGTGGAGGAGTTAATACTGCTTTTCAGATTCTTCGATACAGACTCCATCTCAGGCGGATGCAGTCACCTTTGGCACCAGCAGGACACAGGTAAGCTGGAGGTTGCTGTACCTACCTACTTTCACTTGTGTTTGCTCCTAGGTTTTTGCTTAGCCTGTAAACTGTCACCTGGCGCTCCTGGGTGTTGGGCTTAATATGACAGGGCACTGTTGGGCTCTCCCTATCTATCGCAGTGCAGGCAGAAGCAACTCGGCGTGAGAGTATGCCACCCCTCTGGTCCCAGGCTGATCCGAACATGGGGCGGATGTCTACTCCCTAGGTGGAAGTGGTTCTGATAGGGAGTTTGGGGGGTCCTAACTGATTTCCTCCCTGCCTTTAATTTAGGATATAGCGCCTGAGAGAGGGGTAGGAATTGGCCAGTGATTGCAGCAGCCTTCTCTACAGTGAAAAAAGGAGGTGGCTTCTACCTTACACTCTCTGGGTCTTGTGAGACCCCTGCCCAACCCGACCAGTGACCTTATTCCCCACTCCTGTGCTGTTGACTGACTGTATAGGTTCCTCAGAAGGTGGATCTTGTAGGTGCAGCCTCACCAATTGGTGTCCTGTGTGTCCTCTCCCCTCCACCGGCTTTTCTGTCTGCCACTGCCACTATGCTTACAGCATGGGAGGCGCGGCAGGTCTGTTCGTTCCATAACATCACTGCACTCCCTCCTTCCTCTCCCATCCCCCCACCTCCCCACACTCCCCTGCCTTATTCACACAAAATATGAAGCATGGCAGCCCTGGACAAAGGGCACGAATTTTCAAGTTTAGAGGCGGATGATTGGTTATTATGCAGTGGGGCGGTCCCAGCAATCAGTCACGTCCTTTGCCCAGGGCTGCTATGCTTCCCGTCTTGTGTGAATAAGGCAGGACTCTATTGGGGGGGTGGGGGGGGGGGTGCTGAGCTTTTATGAAAAGGACAGGAGTCTAATTTCGAGGAGGGGGGGGGGGTGTCTGTGATGGGTTGGTCTGTGATTTTGTGGGGTTGGGGGTGT
This sequence comes from Glandirana rugosa, assembly GCA_018402905.1. NCBI lineage: Eukaryota > Metazoa > Chordata > Amphibia > Anura > Ranidae > Glandirana > Glandirana rugosa. The sequence goes on from BLSH010472475.1 coordinate 166,714, forward strand.
GATGGGTCGGCCTGTGATA
>BLSH010472475.1:169044-187738 GCA_018402905.1 Glandirana rugosa
GAATTTAACCAAAGTTTCGGGTTTGAAAAAAAAGGAATTACGTAAGAAACGTAATTCCATCGTATACAAATCCGTAGTCGTAAGGGGAGTGGGAGGAGTGGGGAATTGCATCTCCTTTTAAAGGAAAAGGACCTGGATGATGTAGTCCCCGTGGTCTGTGATTTCTGCACTAGCAAAACACCAGAGTGCTGAGCAGTGCGGCGCAAAATGCATACTGTTTCTATGCACTGCAACTGAGCTGCAGTGCATAAAAATGAAAAATTCGTTTTTACACTTCAGTAAAGTTGAAAGGAAAAAATGACAAAGTGTGATGTGTGTGGGCCGGGGGGGGAGGGGGGGTGGTCTGTAGCGTCCACGGGAGGCTGTGATGGGGAAGGTCTGAGTCATAGCACCAATTTGACAATCCGACCTCCGCTGGAAGAAAATTTTTCTGAACAGGCCCTTGTGAATTTCAATTCAGTGCCCCTGATGTAGTAGGTCCAGGAAAAGGAAATTTTCCTCTACGTTAAGGGGTGAGGAGGGTGAGGGGAATGCTGATGCCTAAACATATGCTACCTTAATGCAAAGAATGCATTAAGGAAAAAAAAGTTTGGGCTTTGAAACCAATTTAAGAAAAGGGAAAAAAGTTTCCAATCCACGCTAAGCTCACAAATCCCATTAACTTCAATTGTTTTTAGTATCTATTACCTGGGCGTGGCTGTCTCATAGGTGTTTGGTCTGCCTTCCTATACACGGTACAATCTGCAGTCTGTTAACACAACTCAGCTGGCAGAAGTTTACTCTCCACCTGTCTCTCCGAGCCTTCTATCCCCACTAGTTTAGAGCTGGAGAGAATGAATTGTAAATGTCTCAGCTCTTGATGGAGGGCTTGTTACCTGGTATACTATGCCTTCACGCACTCTAGATTTGAGGTCTGTCTCAGGGCAAATTTACAGCCTTAGCACAAGTCTGTCTTTTGGGTGCTGAGGTTTTATGTTGTACTTTGCATCTTGGGCCTGATGTGTAGTAACCATTCTGTGCTGCTGGTTTTCCATGTGGAGTCGTATTCTGTTTGCATGGGACACTTACGCTTACACTCTTGCCAGGACCATAAGTTCAGGTGCAGGGTTTATTTATACATCCTGCAAATGTATTTAACCTCTGCTTACTGCTACTTGTAATCTCTAGAGGGTACTCCAAAGGGTTGAGGTTTCTCTGGATAATCTGTTATAGCTAATGCTTCTCATGTATTTTTTCATGGCCTCCAATTTGGAGGATTCACATCCCTTATCCACTTTTGGATGAGGTCTCAAGATTCAAGGCCCTTACACCTAGGATTACAGCTGGGGTGATTGTATTTAGTCTACACCACTTCTTTTGTAGTGGATGTCTTCCTTTACTTTGAGAGGGTCCCTATTCTACTGTGTTATGCATTTGGCAGGGACCTTATATATTCTTTTATAAATAATTTACTGCACAGTCCTCTTGATGGGCTTCAGGCATGGTAGCAGGGGTCTCCTACATGGCATTAGTGTCGGCAGAAGATATTTACGGTAACTCTTTAACTTTTTACATGGCTTAGGTTTTGCCTTTACATATATTGTAGAGGGGTTATCCTTTACCGCAATATTGACCTCTCTCAGGACATATATAGGGTCTGATATTACATACGTTTAATATGTCCATCCCATTCCACAGTATAAACCTCTTTCATGACTTTGTCTTGTACAGCTTAGTAACATTTGTTTTGCAGAGTTGTTCAGCCAATTTAGTGTTAACACTAGGACCTTCAGGACATGTAGTTTCTGTGCTCTTTTGTTGTTATCCACCCTAGACCACAGTTTTAAACCTCTACATGGCTTCCTTGTAGTGAATGTGTCATCTATTTAGAACATATAGAGAATGTCCTGGGCTTGCTCTGCAGCACTAGTGTAATGGTATAACCATTAACACTACATCTTTTACATTTGGTTTACTTATGTGCGCTGGTTGCATCTATCTTGTACCACAGTATTTCCCTCTTAATAGCTTCCTTTGCATATTGGTAGAAATTCAGTTTATCCAATGTTTTAGGGTATTTTATGGAATATCTTGTCTTAGCATTGCTTCACTTTGTGTGAAGTGTTGAGCAAATTTACATTTACATCCCCAAGTCCATTTTTCATGTCATGCATTTTTCTTATGCATCTTGCTTGGTGTCTATCATGTATCCCAATGTTATACCTCTTCCATGGCTTCATGTGTAGATGACGTGATCGTTTATATTGCTGCTTTTATGTAGTGTCTGTCCTTGTGCTACAACAAATGTTTGATACAGGGGTATAACCATATTTTACACATGTTGCAGGTTGTCTAGTTACATGGTAACCCTTGTGCGTGCCTTGGATATGTTGCAATTCTGTGTTTTTGTGTCATTACAGACTTCATGTCAGGTTTTTGTCTAACTGCTAGTTGAATATGCTTCTACTATTTGTTTGTGGTTGTTACCTTGATGATGTTATGCACCACTCTACTCCCCCCACAGAGAGAGGGTGCATTTGAAGGCTGATTCTAGTGGATTTTGGCATCCCTTAACATTCCTGAAGTATTGTTAGCTTGGCATTTTAGGCCAACACCCTACTGCTTAGTCTTTTCAGGTGGCAGTAGGTGCACATTAGCTTGGGGTATCGGCGGTGCCATCATTTTAACACATTTGTGTATAGCTAGCAGATCCATATGTGCTATATAGTGTTTTTTTATATCTCCAGCATAGTTCAGATCTAGTCATTCCATGTAGAGTCTGTTGGGACTAATCTTTTTCCACTTTGCTGTCAAGTCTTCACCCACAGTGTTCTTCAATTGCCCTGTTTCTTTGGCCACACAGGCTTTAGGGGCGTTCCTCTCTGTCCTTAGTTGACCTCTATAGCTGGTTTGTTTATTACGGATATTCATTTTTTGCAATTGGTATCTGTGTAACTTTGAGCTTTTATTTCCTGATATGGCTTACAGTTTTTCCTGTAGCTAGGTCCCCTACCTTTCGTTTTTTTCTCTCCAATCTTGCAAGTTCTTGCTCATCATCTTATGGGCTGTCCTGGAAGACGACTTGGAAAAACCTGAGTTAGACTTGCTGGTAACTCTATTTCCAGGAGTCTTCTAGGGCAGCTGGATTCCCACCCTTGTGTTATGTTGTTTTTCTGTTTGTATATGTTTTGTTAAGGTTTTGTCCTTTTGGATCTTGTTTCAAACTGACCAGTTCAGCAGAGGGACTTCTTTTAAAGTGTATTTGGTGATGCATTTTTCCTGTTCTTGTTGGAAGAGTTGCCTATATTTCATGGGCTGTCCTGGAAGACTCCTGGAAATGGTTACCGGTAAGTCTAATGCCGGTTTTTTTCACACCTTTTCATGCTTTGTGTGTTTTTTTGTGGGAGTAGACTGGATTTTATAAACCAAACTCTGCCAAAAGCACATGCATGCACTTTACACATGGTTTTGTTGTGTTTTTATTGTAGTATATGGTGTCAAAAAACACACTGCAACTGCACCAAAGCAGCACCCTTAAAAAAAGAAAAAGAAAATGTGATGCAGCTGTGCTGCATTGATTTAAATGGGCACCAAAGAGAGTAATGTGATTTGCAATGTTGTGCAGCGCTGCATGAAAAAACACACTAGTGTGAACTGAGGCTAAATCTTTTATATGGTACTTTCTAGAAAGGGATTAGAAACTTGGATTGTTCTAACTTAAAATTAGCAGTTTGGGGTCGGCTGATTTGTCAGAAAAACTATCTGTGCTTAGGCATATTCAGATTATATGGAGTAAGCTGCCTGGAAGAGGTAACCTTTTACCACCATAAAGAAGCTTTACTAGGGGTAGTTCAGGCCATAGAAATTACTACCAGCAGAGCTGTGATGACTGATTCGGTAGAAAGTTCTTAAAACGTTTTGTCAAAAGTTTTTTGCTTATAGTGTTTACTCAATCATTCATGAGACTTTCCATCTTTATACACAGGATAAACTTTTATGTGTTAATTTTTTAATTTGTGCTTCCAAATGTCTCTCCCCAGCAAGCAACCGAAGAAAGGAGGGAAGCAGCCTCCATCCGCCAACTACGACTCCGACGAGGAGGAGGAGGGGGGTCTACCCATGACCTACGACGAAAAGAGACAACTCAGTTTAGACATCAACCGGCTCCCGGGTGAAAAGTTGGGGCGAGTCGTCCATATCATACAGTCCCGGGAACCATCCCTAAGAGACTCCAATCCTGATGAGATAGAAATCGATTTTGAGACTCTGAAACCCACCACTTTGAGAGAGCTCGAGAGATACGTCAAATCTTGTTTACAAAAAAAACAGCGCAAACCTTTCTGTGAGTAATCTCTGCATACAAGGCACAGACATGAGAAGTGATTAGTCTTGCATGTAAAGAACCTTATAATATATTTTGGTACCAGGCTTCTAAATTGTAACACACTAGCAACATGTCTTGTGTCTGGGACCTGAAAGAACATCTGGAACCTAGACTATCGACTTATAGCATACTTCATCTTTGCTTTATAATCCAAAATAGATTTTAAAAAAAGCAGGATTACCTTGCCATTTATTGGAATTAAAATTTGGCTACCCATTTAGCTTAATTAGTATTTCTTAAAAATGTTCCTTTTCGGCGATTGAGGGACACAGTAACTCAAAGACTGTTGGGTTATTCTGCCAACTTCTGGAGGATTTGGACACTGGCAAACAAAAAATAGAAACAGCGCAAGCTGGTATAACCCCTCCTCTCAGCTTGGAGGATTAATGGAAAGTCTTCTTCCATATTGCTAGCTACTGTTTTTTTTTTTTTTTAATCAAGTTTACTTTTTCCTTTAGTCAGGGTTCCTCTACAAGCTGCTTGAGCTGGTAGCTAGTCTCAACTGTGTTATACTGTATTAGTTGGTAACAGAGTGTATTCTGTGGCCAGAACTGTGGCACAGCCTCTCAAAAACTAATTTTGTCAGTAGGTTGTGTGGGTCAAGCACCTTGAGCTACCTTGTTAAAAGGAACATTTGGAACTTGCTATACTGAGCTTTCCTTGGCTTCTTGTGAGTAGGTTGTGCGACTCAAACTCCTTGGGCTACGATGTTAAAAGTACCATTTGGCACCAAAATCATTCAGTTTTCTGTTTCATGGTAAAGGTTAACGCTGAGGTACTGAACAGAACTGTTGTCATTTGATAGGTGGCGTGTCACATGCACACTCCATTTTTTTTTTTTTTCCCTGCCTTTCAGGATTGAGGAAGCAGCATCCCACACTTGCTCCTGATCTTAATGTGTACTATCCTTGATTCGTCTCTGCTGCCCACCTTACAGGGCCGTCTCAACTTCTGGCCATTGTACGCGGACCTTTTTTTTTTTTTTCTTTTTATACAGTGACTTGTCGGAATTCCAGAAACAAGAGGAGCAGTCATGGTGTACTCAGTCCCTCAGGCTCACAATACGTTAACAATTCTGGCGCTGCTTAAATTGCACCAACTGAAGGGCCTGACACTGATTATGTTCTCTCTATTTTAGTCCCTGCCATACTCTGAGCCTTCTTTGGCTCCTTCAGGCATGGCCCCACCTTGGTTTTATCTCAGGATAATTTAATTGCAGTCATGCAGGATTTTTAAGCCAAATTGTAGCTTTGATCTCTGACTGCAAAGGCTATAAGTGCTCTTCCACGGTTTTTCCTGCAAAATAATGTTTTGATCTGCCTGTTGCTTTAATGGACTTGGAGCCATTCAGCTTTCCTTTATGGGGACTGAGAGACTCCGGACAAGCTGTACACACCTGACGATTGTTTGGCAGCCCTGTATAACCTTTCTTTATTCAACACTAAAATGAAAAGTTTCCATCCCCATGGAAGATACACTTGTGTTTAAGATAAGCAATTAGATTTTTTTTCCAGTACCTTATTCTCCAGCATGCCCTACCTTACAACCTGCTTTGGTCATACTGCTAACTTGCCAAACTCTAGTTGATTGGATTAAGGCCATGAGAGGGGATCTGGTGTCCTTCCAAGCTCTTATTGTGTTTAGAGCTCATACCTGCAGGCATAAGCTACTGTGTTGGACAGATTATTAGGTGTCTCCTGTCTCAGTTTCCATATAAATCTCCTGTCTGTGATCGTAAGAAAGTCTCTCTTCAAGTGTTCAGCTGCAGAGCTGCCATGCAAGAAGCACCTGCATGCCCGTTGAGGTATTATGTTTTTGTAGTTGCATCAAGGATGTCCCTAGGGGTAAGAGTACTCCTCTGGAAGCCTATAGTTCAGGCCGGGAAGGTTTACCTCTCCCAAAACGAGTTGCTCCCAGTCCTCAACCCCCACAGCCATGTCCAAACCTGGCACCCAGCTTTCCCACAAACCTTGGACTTCTAAGTCCCCACTACCAGACTCAAACTCATGCCTCCTTTGAGGCAGTTCCATTTGCCAGATAGTATTCCAGACACCTTCATCACATTCTGTCATCATGGGACAAGTCAGTCTAGTCCTTGGACAGACCAATTTGCCTGCCATTAAGGCCCAGGTTTTCCATGGCTTGGGGGCTCGGGAATCCTGCACTGGAGTTGGGAGAGTCTGTTCTCCTGTTTTCTTGAAAAAAACCCTACAATGAATGCCAGTCAATCAGGCTGCAGAGGAGTACTGGATACTTTGTGGACACAGTGGACTTGGTTGTCGAAGCATTCTCACCTTCCTATAAACATTCTGGAGCTTTGGGTAATTTGGTTGTTGCTGCAACGCTGGACATCCTGACTGGAAGGCCATCCAAACAGGATTCAGTTGGACAGTGGTGTCCCTTAGCCATCGGGGAGGAACCAGAAGTCTTGCTCCAGCATAAGCGAGAGAATTCTGTCATGGGTGGAACTGCACATTTTAGCCTTGTCCGACACTTACATCTCAGGAATGGGCAATTGGCAGGCAGACTGCGTCAGCCGATAACGCTTAGGCCCCAGGGAGTGGTTCCTTCACCTGGAGGTGTTCCAGGACCTGTCACAGGTGAAGGATGCCAGACATGCACTCTGTTCAACATACTGAACATTTTTTCCCCCCCAATAAACTGGATAGTTTATTTTTTTTTTTTTTTTTTCAGGTACAATGATGTTCTGGCAGTAGAAGTAGATGCTGCAGTGGCTCCATGGAATCTATACAGCCTCTTTGCCCCTGGTGATTCTCATGGCACCAATTTGTACCCTTTAGTTGCGGTACTGTGACCTGATCAGATGCTTAGCAGATGTTTTGTGGGTTCTTCCAAATTGCCTGTATCTTCTCTCACAAGGGTCAGTTTCTCACCGTTTCACAGGATTTAACAGAATGGCTGGCTGTTAAATCCCAGATTCTAACAGACAGGACTATCTCTGAATCAGTGATCCCCATAAAATCTATTTGGATGTTATGATCTTGTTCCAAAGATTGCTAGCTTCTCATTTAAGACTTTTGTACAGGGCTTCCCCTGTATGCTCCCTTGTGTCTGTGAGATCTAAATTTGTCTCTTTTAACACCTCAAAAACCAGCCTTTGAACCTACCGCTATATCAATACACCCTCCTTCATCTTGCAGCATAGTTGAGTGGCAGAGCCCAGGAGCCTGCCTCTGCTTCACACAAGCCAACAACGTGTGAAAGATCCAGTACGTTAGTGAGCATGAAGAAAGGACACTCCAGCAACAACTGCTGAATCCCCATTCATGCTTGATTAAATGTTCTTTTTTGGTTTTAGCCTTGAGTCACACTGATGCTATGCGGGATACGCACAAGATTTGCTGTGTTCTCCCCCCATTGCACAGCACTGCATAGCAATCGCACGGCATCCATGCGATCTGCTGTGAGTATCAATGTTAGATTAACATTAACACCCTGAAACGGATTGCAAAATGCAGTGCAATTGCAAAAATCACATTGCATGGGTGTAAACACCCATGCGATTCAGGTGTGGGTAAAAGGGTCCTGCACCATTTTGTTGCGATGTGATTTGAGCCGTACAAAATGTATGGCTCAAATTGCACTGTGCAGAACAACGCACGTGTTGTGCACAGGAATGTGGTGTGATTCTTGTGCAAATGACATGCGGTGTTCCACACCCACTAGTGTGAACCTAGGCTAAAGGATGATGATTGGTTAGTTACAGTGGGGAAAATAATTTTCTCCTATCGTTCACTGACAGACGCTGCTTCTCCATTATGTGTGGGGTTTTATGCTGGTCTCACTAGGAGTTAACTAGGCAGGGAAAAGAAACAGCTGGCCCCTCCCATGGGGGCCGTCCTCTCTTCCCACATAAAACCACCTCATAGCATAGCTCTTCAGTTTCAATGCCTAGTTTGCAGGGAGTTGACCTGGCTTCCCTTCAGGGGAATTGCGGTCCTGTTTGTGACCGTTTTTTATTCAAGTTTCTTTTATTTTTATTTGTCTTTTATCGAGCAATTGATCTGCTATCAAGAAGCTGGTCGGGGCATAGAGAGTCCATGGGCTCTGTACTTTCCCCGACCTGGCCGACCGATGCGAGCCAGTCCCGCCGTATGTGGACCCGCCGCATCATGCCCGTTCCGTGCGGGCGGCCTGGGGTGATCCCCCCCCTTACGCCCAGCCCCGGATGCGATTCGGGAAGGGTGACTTCTGGCCTGCAGCATACCGCCCAAGCAGGGGCGGAAGGTCTGCGACTGGGTGGCTACCCATGGCGTCGTCTGGAGTGGTGAGTGAGAGCTCTTTCCTTCCCCCCCCCCCCTTTTTAGGGCGGAAAGGGGGACCGACGACCCTAAAAAAAAAAAACCTTCTAGCGCCGTTCGGTCGTTTTTTGCCGCCATGCGGCGATGGGCCGCCATTTTGCGGCGGACCGTCGCCATTTTGCCGTAGCCGCAGACATATTGGGCCTATGAAGCTTTCCCTCTAGCGCTCAGAGCGGCCATTTGCGGTATTGCACGTTCCCTGCAGGTGTTTTTCGGCCTCTAGTGTTCAACAGCGGCCATATTGGATTCCCTGCTCATGCAAAAAAAAGTGTCTACAGTTTTTAATTTCACTTTGGAACGGTGTGTGCTCCTGACGGCGCGGCTCTCTGACGATCCTCCGGGTTATGGCAGCAAACAGCAAGTATAGCTGGGCTCTCCTGTGGGTGCTGGTGGTGGCAGGTGCAGTCCTCCTGGGTCCCCTGGTGCACTGTGGGGTAGTGGTGTGCGGCTGTGTGGGGGTGCCTTTAACCTTTTCTATGCATCTATGTGTTCCTAAGGGAGCTGAACATGCTAGGAGCGCAATCTGCGCAAGGGTCTTTTCTGGACCAGCTGTGGCGGTTTTTAGTGATTTTCCCCAGGGCGGATGTCACCAACAGGCCCCCCAAGAAGCGTCCCCCTCCTCCTTGCTTTTCAAGGGAGGATTTTTTGATCCGGATGGTTCCTCGGATGGAGAAGAGGATCAGGGGACGGCAGCTGCGATTATAATTGGTATCGCACTGCGATGCGATTGGGCGAATCGCTGATTTCTGCGCATGTGGTGTGGTCCTCCAGGCCCCCTAGGGCGCCCAAGGCTTACCCATATGATCTTTGTCCTGCGTCCGCAGCATTCCTTTTAACGCAGTGGAACTTGTGCCTGGCAGCATAATGCTTGCTGGCTCAGATCCTAACCATGACCTGCCTGAGGTTTGCATGTCCTCCCTGTGCTTGCGTGGGTTTCCTCCCGGTGCTCCGGTTTCCTCCCACACTCCAAGGGACTTGGGTCCAAACGGTTCGCTGCTCACTATCCCTTGAGGAAAGCTTTTTAAAAAAAAAAAAAAAAGAAATGGGAGTCGCCTTGGTGTCCCGCCTATGGTCGCTTTAATAAGACAACGACCAGTCCTCTGGAAAGGGTTCCTGCATTCAAGGGCCCTGCTGGCAAAGACAGAGGCGTTAAGGTCGCTATTCCTGGTGGCAGGCTCTGCTCTGAGGCCAGCCCTGACGTTCGCCATGGCGGCGCAATATCTGTCTGAGCTTATGACGGAGCACCAGAATCTTCTGGACTGTGGCCGCCTGCTGGCTACGCCGCAGAGGGATGACTTTTTGCTCCGAAGTCTCAAGTGCCTTGGTGATGCGGCCGTTGATTTACTGCCTATGTGATCCAGGGTAGCGGTGTTGCTGTATCCTCAGACGGGTACTCGTTGCGTTTTTGGTTCGGTGACCATGCTTCCAGAAAAGGTCTCGCAGACCTTCCCTTTCAGGGTGGACATCTATTCGGTCCACGGCTGGGTGAGATCATAAAAGATTTCACAGAAGGTAAGTGCCTTCCTCCCAGAGCCCCGGAGGCGTGAGTTTTCGCCGTAGACAGGGGCCCCCTACCTCGGGTCAGAAGAGGTTTTTTCGCGCCCCGGGCGTAGCGGGTAAAGGAACCCGCTCCGGTAAGGTCACTGCAGGGGCCGGGTGCCGGCAGTGGCAGCGCAAAATCAACAAGGCGGAGGACAAACCTCAGCCTGATGGGTTGTCTCCACCCGGGCTTCGGGTGGGGGTACATTTCTGAGTTCAACACTCTTCCCTTTGATTTAGGGCTCTCGCAGGCACGCCGGGAGGCCCTCCTTGGGGGCTGTACAAGCACTCGAACCAAGGGGTGATCGTGCCAGTGCCTCCAGCGAGAGGCTTCAAGGTTTTTTTACTCACATGTGTTCATGGTTCCCAAAAAAGGGGGGGTCCAGCCAGTACTGGACCTGAAGGCCCTGAACCGGTATGTTAGGGCGCGGAAATTTCCGGATGGAATCTATCCACTCGGTTGTAGCTGCCCTCCATCAGGGGGAATTTCTGGCGTCTCTAGACATCAGGGATGTGTACCTCCATGTACCTATTTGTCCACGGCTTCAGCATTTCTTTCGCTTTGCAGTGGGAGACCTCCATTTTCAATTCGTGGCACTCCCTTTCGGTCTAGTCTCAGACCTCAGGTTTTTTTTCACAAAACTGGTAGCTCCGGTATGGCGTTACTGTGACAGAGAGGCATTGCGGTAGTAGCCTACCTGGACAACCTGCTCCTGCGAGCGGAATCGGCCTTGTCTCGGGAAGAGAAGGTGAGGATCACAATGACCTCGCTGCAGGACTTCGGCTGGTTGCTCAACCTGCAGACGTCGACGGCGTCTCTATCCCGTCGCCTGGAGTATCTGGGCCTGTTTCTGGACTCAGAGCAGGCAAAGGTTTTTCCTTCCTCCAGCCAAGTTGCGGTCACTGCAGTCGGCAGTGAAAACTTTCCTGTCGCACCGACGGTCTTCCTCACTTGGGGGGCTGGGGCTCATGCTCTCGACTTTCGAGGCGATACCATCCGCCCAGAGTCACACTCGTCTCCTTCAACAAGCAAGTTTGGTTCGGTGGGACAGGTCCCCTCGATCCTTGGACCTTCTGATCCGTCTGAGTTCCCAGACCAGGGCGTCTCTGACCTATGGTTCTGGAACTCAGCGTTGATTCAGGGGAAGTCATTCCTGCCCCTTCAGTGGGTGATCATTACCACGGATGACAGTCCTTTGGACTGGGGTGGGGTCCTGGGACAGCTGTCTGCCCAGGGCCGTTTGTCAGCACAAGAGGCTCACCTCCCCATCAATGTACTGGAGCTGAGAGCAATCAGATTGTGTTTTTTTTTTCTCTGGATGAGATTGCAGGGTCGTCCGATTCAAATTCAGTCGGACGATGCCACAGCAGTGGCGTATGTGAACCATCAGGGCAGCACAAGGAGTCCAGCAGCTACGGTGGAGGCAGCAATGGTACTGCGTTGGGTGGAACGTCACGTTCCGGCAATCTCCGCCGTTTACATTCCAGGTGTGGAGAACTGGCAGGCGGATTTTCTCAGTCGCCAGATGCTGGACCAGGGAGAGTGGTCTTTCCACCCGGAGTTGTTCAATCAAATTTGCCGCAGATGGGGGACGCCGGACGTGGATCTCATGGCGTCCCGGTTCAATCACAAGGTGGAAACCTTTGTGTCCAGAACGAAGGATCCGTTGGCAGTGGCCACGAACGCTCTGGTGGCCCCCTGGGGCCGTTACCGCCTTCTGTACGCTTTCCCTCCGTTAAAACTGCTTCCGCGATTGATACGCAGGATAGTGGCGGAGGGAATACCAATAATCCTGGTGGCTCCAGATTGGCCTCGGCGCACTTGATACGCCGACGTGGTGCAAATGGTGGCAGACGCCCCTTGGCGGCTCCCGCTGTGAGACGCTTTTCTGTCTCAGGGACCCATCTTGCATCCTGCCTTACCCTCGCCGGATTTAACGGCTTGGCTATTGAGTCCCAGGTGCTAAGAGACAGGGGAGTCGCCGACTCCGTGATCCCTACTTTGTTAAAAGCTCGCAAGTGTACTTCAAGATTTATCACTGCACCTGGAAGGCTTATATAGCTTGGTGCGAGGCGGAGGGTCATAACCCTCACTCTTATGTCGTGTCCAGGGTCCTGACTTTTTTTGCAGCAGGGCCTGAGCAAAAAACTGGCTTTGAGTACCTTTAAGGGCCAGATATCGGCTCTGGCGATTCTCTTTCAGAGACCTTTGGCTTCACACTCTTTGATTCGTACCTTTTGTACAGGGTGTGTGACACGTGGCGCCTCGGGTGATGGCTCCGTGGTATCTGCATTTGGTGCTTTCTGTTCTTCAGAATCCGCCATACGAGAATATCCGGGAGATTTCCTTACAATTGCCGTCGCAGAAGGTGGCCTTTTTAGTTGCCATCACTTCCGCCAGACGGGTGTCTGAATTAGCAGCACTATCGTGCAAGTCTTCCTACTTAGTAATGCATAAGGATAATGCGGTCTTGCGACCCTCTCCTTCCTTCCTTCCTTCCGAAGGTGTTGTCTTCCTTTCACATTAATGAAGATATTGTTCTTCCTTCATTGTGCCCTCGTCCATCGCACCCAAAGGAGTTGCATGCTTTGGACGTAGTGAGGGCCTTACGAGGGTACTTGGCTGCTACAGCTTTTATTTTTTTTCAAAAAGCTGATGCTTTGTTTGTGCTGCCAGAGGGTCCGCGCAAAGGGTTGGCGGCCTCGTCGGCTACGATTTCTCGTCGGATTAGAAAAACCGTGACCCATGCGTATTCTGTTCGGGGCAAGGTTCCCCCTTTTCTGGTCACGGCTCATTCTACCCGGGCTGTTAGCACTTCCTGGGCTTTCAGACACCAGGCTTCGGTGTCACAGGTGTGCAAGGCAGCCACTTGGGCCTCGGTTCACACTTTCACTAAGTTTTGTAAAGTTGATGTGTTTGCATCTTCGGATGCTGCTTTGGGCCGCAAAGTTTTGCAGGCGGCAGTGTAGGCCCGTCTGGCGCCTCCTTAGAGGTTCAGTTGGGTACTGTTAGTGTTTACCCATCCCTCTTTTTGACACAGCTTGGGGACGTCCCCACACGTAATGGAGAAGCTGTGTCTGTCAGTGAATGATAGGAGAAAAAGGGATTTTATTAAAACTTTCCGTAAAATCCTTTTCTCCGAGTTCACTGACAGACGCAGCACCCACCCCTCTGTGCTCTGTTCTTGTACGGCTTGTGTACGAACTGAAGAGCTATGCTATGAGGGGGTTTTATGTGGGAAGAGAGGACGGCCCCCATGGGAGGGGCCAGCTGTTTCTTTTCCCTGCCTAGTTAACTCCAAGTGAGACCAGCATAAACCCCACACGTAATGGAGAAGCTGCGTCTGTCAGTGAACTCGGAGAAAAGGATTTTACGGTAAGTTTTAATAAAATCCCTTTATTTGATCCCCCTGCTGATTTTGTAAGTTTGCCCACTTTCTAAGAAATGAAGGGTCTATAGTGTTTATGATAGGTGTATTTTCAATGATAGAGGCAGAATATCAACCAAAAATCCAGAAAAAACACATGGTACAAATATTATAAATTGAGTTGCAGTTCAGTGCATAAAATAAGTGTTTGATCCCCTACCAACCAACAATAATTCTGGCTCCCACAGACTGGCTACAGTATATGCTCATGTGGTACACAGATTAGTCCTGTAAATGTAAGAAGGCGCTCCTAATGACAAATCGTTGTGTATAACAGACATTTGTCCACAGAATCTTTCTTCTTTTCAAACCTCACTATCATGAAGCTGTCAAAGGATGTCCAGGACAAGATTGTAGACCTGCACAAGGCTGGAATGGGCTACAAGACCATCAGAAAGAAGCCTGGTGAGAAGGAGACAGCTGTTGGAGCAATTATTCACAAATGCAAGAAATGCAAAATAACCATCAATCGCCTTCGGTCTGGAACGCCATGCAATATTGCCCTGATGGGGTAAGGATAATCATGAGAAAAGTGAGGGATCAGCCCAGAGCTACATGGGAGGAGCTTGATCTCAAGGCAGTTTAGATCTCAGTCGCCAAGCAAACCATTGATGACACAATACGCCGCCATGGATTAAAATAATGCAACACCTGCAAGGTCCCCCTCCTCAAGAAAGCACATATACAGGCCCGTCTGAAGTTTTCCAATGAACATCTAAATGATTGGGAGAAAGTGCTGTGGTCAGAAGAGACCAAAATTGAGCTCTTTCGCATTAACTCAACTCGCTGTGTTTGGAGGAAGAAAAATGCTGACTATGACCCTAAGAACACCATCCCTACAGTCAAGCACGGAGGTGGAAACCTCATGCTTTGGGGCTGCTTCTCTTCTAAAGGTACTGGCCGACTTTGCCGCATTGAGGGAGCCAATGGATGGGGCCATGTATTGTAAAATCTTGGATGAGAACTTGCTTCCCTCAGCCAGAACACTTTAGATGGGTCATGGATGGATCTTCCAACATGACAATGGCCCAAAACATACTGCCAAGGCAACAAAGGAGTAGCTCAAGAAGAAGCACATTAAGGTCATGAAGTGGTCTACCCAGTCTTCAGACCCTAATCCTATAGAGAATGTATGCAGGGAGCTGAAACTTCGAGTTGCAAAGCGACAGCCGAGAAACCTTAAGTATTTAGAGAAGATCTGTAAAGCAGAGTGGACCAAATTCCCTCCTGAGATGTGTACAAACCTGGTAACCAACTACAATAAACATCTTAGCTCTGTGCTTGCCAACAAGGGTTTCTCCACTAAGTTCGAAGTCATGATTTGCTTTGGGATCAAATACTTATTTTACTCACTGAACTGCAGCTCAATTTATAACATTTGTAGCGTGATTTTTCTGGATTTTTGGTTGATATTCTGTCTCTATCATTTAAAATACACCTATGATAAAAATGATAAACCCTTCATTTCTTTGTAAGTGGACATACTTACCAAATCTGCAGGGGATCAAATAATTTCCCCACTGTAATTGCATTAAATGCACTTAAATAGCTTTTTGCAGGCAAAAAAAAAGTGCATTTAAGAAGAAGCCCGCAGAGCATTATACACATGATCAGCAGATCGGGGGTGCAATGTCTGGCTCCTGCAGACTCTCAAGATGGCTATCTTGCCCGTACCTCCGACACAGGCAGGCAGTTATGAGAGTGGGAAGATTAAGTAACTGAGGACGCTCACCAGTGCTCTCATAGTTCATTGAGAACTACAAACCATCAGCCGCAATGGTCGATGGCTCATAGTTCATTGTGAACTACAAGCCGCCAGCCGACGAATGGCTGATGGTACTAGTAGTCTGTTTATTCACAGGAAACTGTGAATGAATGACAGCGGGTGTGGAAAGAAGATCCTCCGGGGGTAGAGGGTGCAGATGTTCTGTAGGTTAACCTATCCTTTAACCCGTGTAATAGGTGAAATGTATTCAAAGCAGGTGGAAGGTTCAAAAGTGTGTGCTGGAGTGTCCTTTCTTCATGCTCATTAAACTTACTGGATCTGCCATACATCATTGTGCGTCTTGATCCATTCACCCTTTGAACCTGTTGGGGATATGCTTTTATTCTCACAAGGTCGGGTTCTATGTTGCCATCACCTGTGCGAGGTCTGTGTCTGAACTGGTGACCTTATTTTGTAAAGAACCTTTTCTGGTATTGCACAAAAACAAGGTGGTGTTGAGGCCAAAACTTTGTTTCATCCGAAGATTATTTCTGCCTTTAACCTCAGAAAGGAAGTTGCTCTTATATCCCTATTGGAACCTACTTCTCGTTCCACTATTTCAAGGTGGCTCAAGCAGATCATCGTCCAAGCTTATGTTTTCAAGGATTGGGTTCTACCCTTTCTTGTTAAAGTGCCCTATTAGGTCTGTAAGCACCTCTTGGGCTTTTCAGCATCAAGTAACTCCTAGGTTTGTAAGACCACCACCTGGTCTTATGTTAATACTATTCTGAAGTTTAACCAGGTGGATGTTCAGGCTTCTTCTAATGCCAGCTTCAGATGTAAGGTCCTTCAGTGGGCTCTAGTCCCAGCAATGGGCTGCATTATTTCTAGTAGTGAATTGCCATCCTTTCCTCTTCTGCCCACACCTACTTCCCTGCATGGCTTGAGACATTTCTCCATTGCAGTTGTCTCAGTGGCCTGTGTCATGGATGGCATTGCCTTAGTCGATACCCGGAATAGAGGATCAAAAGTGTAGAGGTATCACTTGGCTACAGTACCTTGTGGCCCTCTATTAATACTAGGAGGGCAAGTAGTTCATCCCTAAAACAACCAGATACTGACAGCCCAGACCCCTTTTTTCCTGCTGAAGTTCGCCCTTACCTCAAAGGCATATCTGTCATGTGAGATTTCCCTTTCTTCTGCCCTGTTCAGACAAGAATTATCCTCTGCCATGTTGAAGTTCATGGAAAAGGTCTCAACTGTGATCATTCACTTACAACGCAAGGGCCACAAGCATTTGCATACACCATCTGAACCAGGTTCTGACCATGATTTTCCTGCAGGATGCTTCTACACAATCCATAAAGGATGAGAAGGGCAGCCTTTCTATCATGGACATCAAGGTGCAAGAGTTGTTTGTGGACATAACACCAAAACCAAAAGACATAATTTCACTCTTAGTGGAGATGGTTCGCAAGTGTCTAGACTTTAAGCAACCTGAGTCCACTGCACTAGGGCTATGAGCATGGTAAAAGTCCTCAGCCACTTGGCTTTCCTTGTTCATTATATTGTGCATTCTGAGCTGTACAAGGATTGGCCTACTCCTGATAGAATTTTTTCCCTCCCAAGCGCTTTGCTCAGCAGTTCTCCTTTTAAAAAGTGGTCTGTTCCAGTGGCAGATCTGGCAGTTTCATGCCTTGACACTGATCCAATGGACAAATGCCAAGAGGCCCTTTATTAGGGCGACCCATGCCTTACAACCTGCTACTGTGGCTACATCCATCCTTAAAACCTAAGTGTCTTGTCTGCAGACATTGCTGGTGGTCAAGATTTTATCCTTTTGGTCCCACTGTTCACCAACAACTGGGACACATGCCAATAGCACCACTGTACTGAGTGGGTAAACTGCTGGGGCCTCATATGCCTGATCTTTGATGTCTTTTTCCATGCAAAGGACCTTTTGGCTCAAGTGTTGGGCTTTAGAACAGCTTTGCAAGAAATCAGTCTATCGGGGTGGGGAATGTCTCTTTGGTAAGTCCTTGGACTCCTTTTCTCAGGCCTCTAGGTCCAGGACTAAGTTGGAAAACACCCACTCCACCACAAGGCTTGGACCCCCAAGGTTTTTAGGCACCAGAGGAATTCCTTCAAACAGTGGGGTGCGGTGAAGAGTGGTCTCCGAGGGTTGCAGAATAGTCACAGCCTCTTCCGCCACCTTGCTTTATACCCCCCAACTTCCCTGTCCTCTCTGCAAAAGTGTGTGGACCTCTACACTGACCTGGAGCAACGTACAGGTAAGGGTGTTAATACCCTGGCCTTGGAAGGGGAAAGTTTTTTTTTTTTAGGGTTTCTAGTCCAAGGTAGTAGAATGTTCCAAAATTCTGGGTTTTAAGGGGCCTCGATTCCTTCGTGGGTATGAAAACTCTGCAAAGTATAAGCGAGATCTGTCATTGCCCCCTATATTTAGTGGATTTCCTTGCCTTGTTGGACCTAAAGTTCGCTTATCTACATGTCCCCATTTTTCCAGTGCACCAACGCTTCCTGTGTTTTACTGTGAACACTCAATACTACTAGTTTGCTGTCCTCACCCTCCCTTTAGAGACTGTCCACTGTGACTTGGGCCTTCACTAAGGCGCTGGACCCTGTGCTTGCCCATCTACGCTCAGACTACCCGTTGTGGGATATATGGCCAACCTCCTCCAATCAGCTCATGCATTGTCTGCCAATGACCATCAGACCATCCAAACCATGCAGGCGTTCAAAAAAATGTCAAACCTCCAGAAGTCACCGCTGGAACCAAAATATAATTTGAAGTACCTGTGCTTTCTTCTGGATACAGTTCAGTCCAGAGTATTACTCCTATAGGAAAAGCTCCCACGTTCAACTTTTTTTTTTTTTTTTTTACCTAATTTTTTAACCTAAGGTGGTTTCCTTTCAACATAACCATTGTGCTTCCCTTGCTCTGAGTTTATCTCTGAGCTACTATCTCATCTAGTCTGACATTCTTTTTGTCATTCCTGAAGGGTTCTGCAAGGGATATGCTACCTCTTGTTACAGTATTTTTCCAGATGGATTATGCAGCTGATTTCTCAAACCTATCTGCTTAAGGACAAGGCCCTCCTTTATCCTATTGGGGTGCACTACACTGGGTCTGTTAATGCGTCTTGGGGTTTCTAGCATCTGTTTCCCAGATTTGCAAGACTATCTCCAGGTCTTCTGTTCACAGGTACTCCAGGTTTATACCCGATAGATATTCTGGCATCTTCTGATTAGTTTTGACCGCAAGGTCCTCCGGGCGGCCTTCTTGAGCTATTCAGATGCTGACCTTCTGTTGACATTG
>BLSH010472475.1:195594-208724 GCA_018402905.1 Glandirana rugosa
TTTTTTTTTTTTTTTTCTTATTTTTGCCGTTTAAAAACGACACGTGGACGTCCTAGACGTAGATTGTCACATTTGGTCCGGACCTATTTGACGTCCTCGGTTAAGTAGTTACATTTCGGTTACCTTGCGATTCGTTGGGAAAAAATCCTTCTAGTCACGAAATTTCAAGTCGAAACGTGGAGTTTTTTCCTCCTAGTGTACGACTAGTGAAAGTAAATTTGTACATAAATTTCTTATACATTTGGGTTCTTGTTTTTATATTATAAAACGTCGAATGGGTACAAATCTACACTCAGGGTCACCAAGTGGAAAAAAGAAAACGAATGCAGCCCTCACATCTAAACATGGGTAAGCTGCAAAATATTATATTTTTGTTCTTGGGTTTACATATTCTTTAAATACATGTTTAAATGAAAGTGATCAGCATGTGATCCTCCTTTTTTGAGGTGCAAAGCTGAACTTTAAAGCACTGATCTTCCTAAAAAAGGGTTGCTTAGCGTTCCATTGGCTTTACATTGATGAATTGGCTCCTGCAGTTTATCCAGGCCTGGTTTACACTGTTAGATGCAGATCCTGCAGGTGCACAGCAAAAATTTGCCGTTTTTATTCTTTTTTTTTTTTTTTTCTGGCCAGAAGCGTTTAGTGCATCATTCTTCATATCTTTAGTTAATTGTTTTTTTGTTTTTTGTTTTTTTTCCCTCAAGAATTTAGAATTCAGCATTGGTGAATTTCATTGCTCCCTGTAATAAAAGGAGTGCTTATTGGATACCAGGGGTAAAAGGCCACACCATGTGATGCTTTTGCCCAATGCACTCCGTTTGTTGTAGGAAGTAGTAAATCTCATCAATGCTGCATTCAGACCACTTCAGGCTTGTGTCGCTTGCTCTTTTATAATTCTTTTTAATCTAATAAATTGCACCATTGCATGAATAGGAACTATGCCTCTCTGAATACTTCTGGGACTGGTGGTACACTACATTGCAGTTTGCAGGCTCTAGAGGCTTCATCCTTTTTCTAACACATCACTGCCTTACATCCCAAACTGCAAAACCTTTCTGCTCTACCGGTATAGTAGAACACCTTTCCTTGCTGTGACTGACCCTGAGCGTTAAAGGCAGAGTGGTCATCTGGTCTAGAGTGTACATTTCCTGCTACCTTGTCCTGGGTCTGACCTAAGTTGAGTTCCCAAAAAAAGTTCTTTAATCCCCCCCCCCCCCAATAAAAAAAAAAATGCAGTACGTTTAATCTTGAAATGCTATTTTGTAGAAATCCCCACTTACCCAGCAGTTTTGACCTGGATCACTTGTAAACCTCTAAATGATTAATTGTTGTCTTCATAAATATTAATTCGGTTAGACAGGTCTTTGCTTCATTCACAGCAGAAATACTAAAGATCCTTTAACCTCTTCTCCCAGCAGCTTGAATAAACATTTTCCTCCCAGCAGTAATTCAGCAGCCTTGTAGTATCGAATGTAAACCTTCAGCAGGTAGACTGGGAGGATGCAGGGTGAGCTGAGCTGCTGAGAGCATGACTTAAAACACTAATGTGCTTCTGCTCTGAACTTATAGCATGATTTGTTCCATGGTGCCTTCAGCTATAGAGGTCAGAGATGACTTGTTTAAAGCCCATTTACGACTTGTTAAAAATATGTGCACACTTGTTTGGCCACAGATTCACTTTCAAGCTGAAGTTTAGTTAAGATAATTTTTGGGAATGCAGTGTCAAAAACATTACTTACCTCTAATGAAGTATATCCTACCTCCTGCTGATTGCTCCTTAGTGTAGAAATGTTCTCTGCTGTGATGACTGGTCCTCTTCACTTCTCCAAATTTGTTGCATTACTGTCTTCGGATTTAACCTTACAGTAGGTTCAAGTCCGAACAGCCTCTGTTCCTTTCTGAATCCTCCATTCAGAATAGTCCCTAATATTTTCATAAAATGCAACACTTTCTGTGAATGGTGGAGAGGCAGATGAATGAGAGTACCCCATCATTTATACACTAAGGCTGGGTTCACACTTGTCCGACAAATGGACCGACATTGTGAGCACAAGTCGCATTATGTCACCAAATCAATGTTTCCCTATGAGAGCCGTCTTAACTGGTCCGACACAAGTCAGTCCGACGTTGAAAAAGGTTCCTGTACTACTTTGGTCCAACTTTGGACCTACTTCGGACCTACTTCAGCCCATTGAATATCATTGAAGTAGGATCAAAGTCGGATCCTTGTTCTAACCATCAGACTTGTGACATCTGACTTGGTGATTACAGCAGCAGTAAAAGGAATTTATCTCACACTGGGACTGTTTTGATTGGTCAAAGGACAAGTCACTATCTGAAAGTCGGAGAAAAATCTTATCTTGTTCATTCAAGTCGGATGGAAGTAGGACCAAAGTAGGATCAAAAGTCTGACCGTTTTTTGTCGGATAGTACAAACCCAGCCTAAGGAACAAACCGCAGGACCTGGGATACACTTCCTTAGAAATAAGTAATGTTTGGGAACCTGCATTCCAGAAAGTTTTAAATAAACTTTAAGTTAAAGCTTTTATTAAAATTATCTCTGAGGACTGTATCCTCCCATCTTGTCTAGTTTATCTCTTCTATCTCAGAATTTTATCTTGAAGTTCATAATCTAGATATGTTTGACAGTTATATATCAAATTAAATATAAACTATTTTTTGTAAATTTAAAGTCATGGCAGGTGTACAGACTTGAACCAGGCTCATTTTATATAGCCTACACCTACTGGTTGTTTGCACCCTAGGCACATATTTACTGCCTGACTTCCTGTATCCCTACAATAAGCATGAAAGAAGCTTTGACTAATTACCTTTCCCTATACATACGATAGATGTACAGATAAAAAAGGTTCATTTATGACCAGCAAGCCAGGGGTCTGCAGGATTTAAAATTTTCTCATTGCATGTTTTTTTTGTTTAGTAATTATAATCTGATCCAACACTGCTGTGCTTTTTTTTTTTTTCTTGCAGAAAAGTCTGGTTCAGGAGCAGCTGGAGGTCCATCCCGGCTCAGCAGCAGTAGCAGCTCCTCAGAATCCGGAAGCAGCAGCTCCAGCGGGTCCAGCTCTGACAGCAGTGATTCAGAGTAAAACTTTAACCGTGGAAATCAAAACTGATCACACAATCTTGTCCTTCTCCCCAGTGTCTTCGTCTGAGGCTCAAGGCTTATGTGTGCTGTTTTAAAAAAAAAAAAGGAAAAAAACTAAAAAAAAAAAACCCAAAAAGAAGGAAAAAACTACAGACTAATTTTATTTTTTAAAAAAAGTAAAAAAAAAATAGAAGATTCTCCAGTTTGGCAAACAGGCATCAGCAATAACCAGCGAGCAGAGGGCCCTGTTGCTTTAATTGGATTTTATGAAAATTTTACTTTATATAATTAAAGAGATTTTAAACTGGTTTTAATGCCTCTTCTCCCTGTTTGGTCTAAATTGTGTTTCTCAGAACTTAACACGAACTGAACTGACTACCACCGAATTTAATACGCCCCTCAACTCTGGAAACAAATTGCTATGTAACCTCTCACATGGTACTTTCTCTGTCAGAGACTGTCTGCCTTGTAATTAAATAGGTGTGTGTGTAACCTTGCTGTAGTTCCTAGATATACTAAACATACGTTTACAGCTTCAGCATTGCGCCTATATTTTTTTTCAAATGGGGCAAAATGTGCACAAGGCACTTGTAGCTGATATTACGGGAAGTAGCCTTGATCTGGTGGGGGTTAACTTTTTATTTTTTTTTTTTTTTTTCCATTTTAATTTTTCCCTAATTTTTAATTTTTTAAAGCTTTTGGTTTACCTGAAGAAAAAGCATATCAAGTAAATTCATATTTTGTAAGAAATTCAACATTTTCATGGTCCTCCGTATAATGACCCCTCCTCTACACATTCCACTAGCCTTTCTCTTTGCTTTTATGTACATATTGCATATGTTATTTATTAACCATTTGACTTTTGCAAAAGCATTTTTAAACTGCACAGTGGAATATGGGACAAAACCCGTAGTAGAAAAATTATAATATAGCAAGCAAGGCTTACACGTTTACTGTTTAGTGACTAGAGTGCGGTTTGTGCTCAACGAGCTTCATGTGGAGAATTTTTGGGAATTTGACAATCTTTTTTTTTTTTTTTTTTTTCTTTTTGCCAGCACTCACTATAGCTTATTACTGTCTATATCCTCTTTATTACGGTTTATGGCAATAGGTGTCATTTTTTGGGGATATTGTACATTTTTTGTGTACTGATTTTTTTTTTTTTGCCCTCTAGCATATGTCAAACTGCATGTGGATATCCTTGGCACTGGTGCAATCAGAAAAAAAAGATTATGGTTTTGTTTTTAAACATGCAGAGAAGTTCAGGTCTTAATTTCTTTCTGTCTCCTCTCCCCACAAATCTCTCTCCACCTCCACCCCCTCCCTCCTAAAACATACCTCCACCCATTCTTTTCCCCATTTAGCTATACTGTATTTCTTTATACACACATGCAGAGACAACAACTTTGGAATCCTCCCTGTAATTGAGTGTTTAGCATTTGTATCTCCACTATGTTAATCTACAGTACATGTAGATTAGCAGCTATTGAGTTTCTTGTTTTTTTCTTTATTTTTTATTTTTTATGCTACCAAAATGGCAGCTACAAGAATTTTAGCATAGAACCCCTATTGAAAAATTAAAGGGTTTGTGGCGGGAGGGGGGAAAGCTAGTTGTCTATTTTTTATTGTGAAATGTGTACCTTTTTCTTCTGTATTTCAATATAGGGTTATTTTTGTTTTATCTAGTCTTAATATGCCAGACTTCTAATAAATGTTTTTTTAATTAGAATCTTTAACTCTTCCAAATATGTAGTCGTGGATTGGCAAGTGCAAACTAATTTTCCAGACAGGGGTTACATTTTTTGTTTTATATTTTTTTGTACATTGTAAGCGCTGTACTCTGTCCTGAGGATCAGAATATTCTAACTTATTGTACTGGGTGACGATTTTTGGGAAAGGGTATTTTTATTACATGTTTTCAATAATTATAACGGTGTGTGCATGTGTATCTCCCCACCCACAAAAATAGGCCCTAAACACATAGACAACGTTTAATCTAAGGATTAAAGTGCTAAAGAGTGTTGGCTTCAGGAAGCATTTTCAAAATGATTAACTAATTTCAATCAGCTTCTTAAAGTGCAACAGGCTGGTTGATCTATGCTAGTGTGTTTAGGATAATAGAATCCTTAGCTAGTGTACAAAGCTAGTGAATCAAAGTAAATGTAGCTATAGACATGAGATGAGATGATCTTGCAACTGTGGGTAGTCCCTAAGTTGGCTGGCTACCTAATGGATCAGTATTGAACAAGTTAGAAATTCATCACCCATTGTTCTCTCTGATAAGCCAGCACCAGCTGCTGTTTCTTTTCCATCTTCATAGATGTTGCGTGTAAGCGAAACCGAGTTGACCTTACAAGTTAATAGAGGGGTTTGGCCATCATGTACCCCTAGGATTATGTGTGTGAGTATTGGGGAAGAAAACTAGAGGATTTTCAATTAGATTTTCTTTCCACATCAGTGTAGCTGGCTATTGGTGTTGATTTTGCATCAGTAAAAACATAGCTTTCTAAACATAATGTATGACTTGACTCTTCATTGCAAAATCTCACATCAGCTCTGTTTTAGCAGAACATACAAAGTGCATTTACCCGGTTAGGTGAGAGGCCTTTATAGAGTGGATCACTGTAATCCCTGCACGTGACAGGGCAAACAATTCTCATTTATCCCCATCCTGAACCAATGTTGAGTTTATGAAGGAAATAATACCTCAAGCCCTCTGACCTTCCCAATTTCTTGCAGAGTGGTGTCTATGGAAAAGGGTTTTTTTTCAAGTCCCATATTTGGTGGTAGATTCCATTTCTTTAATTTAAATATGTACCCCACAAAAAAAATCCTCTAGGATTTAACTGTATTTTGTAAACTGCAACATGAAGACTAAAAAACATTTGGAGGAAAATAACATTTATTTTTATCTTTCTAGCAGTCATTAAGGAGCATCCAGTTCTAGGATTTTAGGTTCTTTGTTATGATCATGAATCAGAATAAATTATTTTATGTCTTAATATCTACAAATGTTTCAGATTCAAACACATTGGGGCTCCTACAAGATATGTTAAAAAAATGTATTTTTCTAAGGTCACTACATAGCCGTGGCCTGTGTGTTTAGGGGTTTTTATGTGATAAAATAAGAGGTTAGCCTGATTTGGACACTGGGGGTTGTAAAAAGTGTAATATTCTGGATCACTGTACATTTATAAAGTTGTGTGTATTACAGTAATTTGAATACAGGTTTTTCATAAACTCTGCAGTAAATATTATATGTAGCACATAGTCTAACATCTTGTCATTGTCGCCAGGTTGCACACTATGATTTTCTTTTATGTACATCATTAAAAGTTTACAGTCTCATGATCTAAAATAGGCTGAAGGTCAACTCCAAGGAAAACATATTTTAATTTTGGACAAAGGGGGGGGGGGGGGAGTAGATCCCCTTATCAGGTTTTTATTGGTGTTTGTGACCCCATTGTGGATGTTTCCACACATCTCCACTTCTGTGTCACCAAAACAGAAAATGAAGGGGCAAGGGCATCGCTGAGACAGTATGACACCTACAGAAATGAGAAGGGTTTATGCCTTTCCCATACTACTAAGTTGAATTTTTTTATTATTATTATAAATATTGCATAGGAAAAAAAACAATCATGGAAAAATACAGGTTACTCCATCGAAGAAATGAAGCCATATTCATCTATAATGACAGACTAGTAATAAAAACAACACCACACTACTTAAAAAAAAAAAGTACTGTTGCTTTATCTGTCCACATTGTAAATTTCCAATTAATTACTCCCCAGGACAGGTAGTTAGGCAAAAAAAAATGTAATACCTTCCCCCTCTGTTCAAAAGCAAAATGAAAACATTGGATATGGTTGACCTTTAACCTATTTTATCCTAGGGTTGTCTTGTTTTATAGTAACTGTTAAAGAATTTCATTGTTGGTACCAAGTGACATTTTGCGCTTGATGGGCAAAAAGTAATTACCTTAGTGTTTCACATGGGTATCCAAATGTAATTTTGCTTATTGAAAACCTGACTCCAGCTAATAGTGATCATAATAAATTCAAAGCTGAGTGCTGTATTCTACCTAACTTCCTCTTTAAGCTGAGCTCCAGACAACCCCCCCTCCCCTCATCTTGCTCCCTCTGTGGTCACCAGAACAGAAAGTAGAAAGAACTCTTTCCAATAGGGACACAGACAGCAATACAATCTTACAATGTTAACCCCTCTATTAAAAACTAGTAAAACAAAATTGGGCTGCAGTTTTACTTTAAAAATTGTTAATCTATGCTGTTTTCTCCCTGTGCAATTTTCTATAGTTTAGTAGATTAAATTTAACATCCTTGAATCCTTCTAGAATTGTATTTTTATCCTATAAAAGCAACATTGTCATATCAAAGTATATATATTTTTTTAATTTGCATTTTGTTGAATGGAGAATTAACAAAAGTAAGCTACACCTATTTAATTATACATGTGCAAGACTGCAAAATGTGTGGGTTTTTATTTTAGTGTAAACATTAAGAAACAGGAGTTATGTTGTAAAACTGGAGACAAAAAATAACTACAAGCTGTTATTTACAGCAATTGTATGCTGTTTGTTGTAAGGTGCACATAATACTATATATATTTTTCTTTTTTTTTTTTTTTTTTTTTTAAACTTTGCATTTTGGGAAATTTATAAATATATATATTTTTCTTCATTTGTGTTTGTTTTTAAACACCACAATGCTTCCCATAGGTTCATGGGCCTTTTGGCAGCTCTTGTAACCCTTTGGGTGCCGTGTGTTGCTGGCAGCCAAGGGGTTAAAACCAGTTGATACAAGTGTGTGTATCTCTCCTGCAGTTTGTCTAACTTCCTAGCTTTGCTTCGACATGCATAATTTTATTTTTTATCATTTTTATTTTCTGATATGCATGCAAGTTTTACTGTAATGTTTCAAAATCTTTTAGTGCTGTTTATATCTAGTAATATTACTGTACATGTCAGTTATTGAGAACAAGTCAATGTAAGTAGTTTTAGCTTGTTTATTGCAATGCTGGCCTCATGACAACAGGAAAAAAAAGATATAAAATTTAGGACGTACTCTTTGATGTTCTGGTAATCATGGGCCCTGAGGGGCGTTTTTTTGTTTTTATTTTTTTTTCATAATAAAGTACAAAAAGTCTTCATAGTCTTGTGGGTTTTTTTACTTGGCTTCCACTGATCCCGATCAATTTGTGCTCAATGTGCACATAAAGAGATTGTAAGACTCTGATCAAAGATGCCCGCATTAACTCCAGAAACAAGAGTAAATGTGACACACAACAGTTCTGATGGTCTCTAAATTGGACCTTTCCATCCTTTCACTAAACATCCATCAGCATATAGCTCTCCATCCAAAAAAATATTATCTGCACTTGGTGTAAATAGAACAATGTACTGACATCTGCACTCACAATATTGTACACATCAATATCTACCATATAAATAAAAAGAAATGTTGCGCTGTCCTTAAATGTGCTGATCTCCTCATATTAAAGCTGAGTTCCACCCACATTTTTCACTCCTCACCATGCAGCACTAATGTGCATCCTTAAAATAAATTGGCAATTTATCATTTTTTTTCTGTTCACTTACCTGATTTATGCCTATGTCTAATTTCACTTCCTCCTTTAGGGCCGCAGCGCCATAATCATTTCTGGCTTTGCATTGGCTCATTGGAGATCTTGGTCAGCTTGACATGGCACTGCTCCCGTAACATTTAACATTGGCGTCTATAGAAAATCTTGGTCAGCTTGACATGCACGGCTCCAGCAAAATTTAAGACTGGCTTCTATGGAAAATCTTGGTCAGCTTGCCAAGATTTTCCATAGAAGCCAATGTTAAATGTTACTGGAGCCATGCCATGTCAAGCTGACCAAGATTGCACCACACTGCACATGAGCGAGATTGGCAGGTGCATGCTGGATAGCCAGCATGCATGGAATCCAAGAAAGAGGACACCGTGGCTTCAGATGGCCGGGCTGTGCAGAAACTTCACAAAGTAAGAAGACGATGCTGCACAAATCGATAACTGCGCATAGTTTACAGCATACCTTTGTTACATTGCATGAGTATTCTAGGGGTATTTTTATTTTAAAAGTCATATTTTGACCGGGACTCTGCTTTAACAAAGTGCATATGGTGTTAAATTGAAACAAAATACATCCAATATACATAACCAATACATCCACTTATTCAGAATATAGTGAAATTGATATCATCTATGCCAGGGATATGCAATTAGCGGACATCCAGCTGTTGCAAACTACAAGTCCCATCGTGCCTCTGGGTGTCATGCTTGTGGCTGTCAAAGTATTGCTATGCCTCATGGAAATAGTAGTTCTGCAACAGCTAGAGGTCTGCTAATTTCATATCCCTGATCTATGCCATCATGCAAGCTAAAAATGAATGAAGCGCAAAGTCCAAAAAGTATAACCTATAAAAAAAAAATCCCAAACAAAATCACCAGCTAGTGCTCCACTCCCTAATGGGTACAAAAAGCTTCTTACCAGATAGTGAGACCTAATCCAGGTCTGATCTCACTTTAGTGAGCTCACCTCTCACTCTAGGTATGGAGTGTATCCCCTTTCAAGGGGACCCACAGGCAAAAAGACAATTTTCAGATCTCTCCACCGCAGGTTACGCGTATAAGATAGTATGGGTAGTGGTATGAAAGAGAAGAGACTCTCATTGCGCAACGTCTTCCAGTAAAAGCATGTTTTGTCGTAATAGACATCATCAACAGGGCAATGGGGATCCCATTTCACCTATTATGATGAAATGGGCGGAGGAAATAGCGGTGACATCAGCACGCCCGCCAGGGCGCAGAACAAATACTTCTATTGAAATTATGTTTACTGAATTTGTAAATATACGTCTTTTAAATAAATTGCTTTTACTGGAGGATGTTGCACAATGAGTTTCTTCCCTTTCATACCACTATGCTCCATACTATCTTTTATGAGTAACCTGCAGTGGAGAGATCTGAAAACCATTTATAGTAGGGATACACTGAAACTTTGGCCGCCGGAAATTATTGGTGGATACCGAAAGGGGGTGGGGTCAGCCTGGGTGTCGCCCATTGGGGGTGTCCGTATTTTTTTGCAGGAGAATGAGGAGTTTCACATTGCTCAGCGCGGCTTGTAAGCCGCTGTGTGTGTGTGTGAAGCTCTCATGTAACTGATTGCAGAGATCTGTCAAAACTCTGCGGTGATCTCTGGGGTGGGTGGGACCAAACAGCTGTCAAACATCAGCCAATGGGATAGGGGCTGGGTGGGTGTTTGATAGCTGTTCGGTCCCGCCCACCCCTAACATCACCTCTGAGTTTTGACAGGTCTCTGCAATCAGTTACATGAGTTTCACACACCGAGCGGCTTTCTTACATGCTGCGCTTTCTGAGCACAGTGAAACTCCTCATCTCCTCTATCAGTACCACCTGTCAATGCCAATCGGCGTCACCTCATGTCTATCAGTGCCAGTCAGTGCTTCCAATCAGTGCCACCTATCAATAATGCCTATCAGTGCCAACCAATGCCACCTATCAGTACCAATCAGTGCTTTCAATCAGGGCCACCTATCAGTGCCAATAAGTGCTTCCAATCAGTGCCCAGGCACAGGTAGGCTGAAAATGATAATTGTATATAAAAAATATAAATATATTTTAAAAACTGTAATTTTTGGTTTTAGCTAAGTGCATTTTCAGTTTCGGCACCAAAATTTCCATTCGGTGCACCGCTGATTTATAGAAGTCCCTTTGCCTGTGGCTCGCCTTGAAAGGGGATACATTCCATACCTAGAGTGAGAGGTGAGCTCACTAAAGCAAAATTAGACTTGGATTAGGTCTCACTATCTGGTAAGAAGCTTATTATACCCATTGGGGAGTGGAGCACTAGCTGGTGATCACCTGAAGCACTATGGAATAGAATTGTGCACTTGTTCAACACAACTTTTTTGATTTGTATTTTTTTTTTTATATCTTATACTTTTTGGACTTTGCACTTTATTCATTATTTTTTCCTTGCATAAATGATATCAATTTCACTATATTCTAAATAAGTGGATTTATTTGTTTTATATATAGTGGATGTATTTTGTTTTAATTTAGCACCATATGCACTTTGTTAATAAGATTATGAAGATATTCGCACATTTAAGGACAGCGCAAGATTTCTTTTAATTTATATAGCTCTGCATGCTGCAATAAAAATACTCTTACGGTTATTAGTCAAACACAGTTTGCTTTTACTTACAATTGCTGTTTTTCCTCTTCCTGGTTGAGTGAGATTATAGTGATGTAACCCTGGCCTCACTGCTTCATCCTGGGAAGTTCCTGTTACATACCTCAAGAGGCCGTCCCAGAGTTCTCAGCTGAGTTCCAGGAAGTAAAGGGAAATGGATTCAGATGCCCTTAGTGAGAACTGAAACCGTGAGAAGAGTGAGGACAAATAAGGTAAACCTTTCTAGGGGTGCCTATGCTGTCATATTTATAAGGGTGAAGTTCTCTAATTTGAACCTTATATAACACTGAACAACACATAGCACATGATTAAAAAAAAAAAATCTATAAACGGCTTATCCTAAAAAATTGCTTGTTCCCATCCAGTAATTCCTGTTAGGTAGCAATGGTATATGCTACTGATAGCTTTTTTTGCAAGATTCAGGACTGTTAATCTTTTTCTCTACTTGGTGTGTTACCGACCTGAGAGATGTATGAATTCAGCAAGTGTTGAGAACACATCACTAGCTGCGTACTTGTTCTGGGTCATATGCTGCCGAAGTAGAGAGAGGGATGAGGATGACTGTTCTGAATCTGTGCCTACAAAAACAGTCAGAAGTATCATCTACCACGGTTCTATTCTGCAGTTCTCTCCTAATGTGGAGCTGACCAGGCAGCACTTAAAGTTCAGGTGTGTTTTAGCACTAAAGGCACAGAAATAATTTTGTTTAGAAAATTAAGTCTTGCTGTTAAAGCGATAAAGTCCTACAACTAAAAAAAATAAAGTGATAAATTGGTCCCCCAGGCAGTTTACATCATGCTGTGCTAGTATGTATATTAGCACATTATGACGGACTTAACCTTAACCACTTTAGCCCCGGAAGGATTTCCCACTTTAGGACCAGAGCACTTTTTGCAATTTGGCACTGCGTCGCTTTAACTGACAATTGCGCGGTCGTGCGATGTTGTACCCAAATGAAATTTGCATCCTTTTTTTCCCCCGCAAATAGAGCTATCTTTTGGTGGTATTTGATCACCTCTGCGTCATTTCTGATCGGCGCTATAAACAAAAGAGCGACAATTTTGCAAAAAAAAAAAGTCTTTTTGCTAAAATACGATTTATTATGATTTAATACGATACTTGATCACAGCCCTGTGATCAAGTCGGAAGTGACGAAACGCGTCAGAGGTGGCCACACGGTGACCCGAGGCGAATCAGTGCACCGACGGCTGGGACGCTCAGGAGTTGGAGGAGAGGAGCGTTTGAAGGCCGGGCGGTAGGAAGCTTGTATATATGGAACTGGCGATTTGAATATGATTTTAATGTAAGCGCATTTGGTGTTGGAAATAAATATTTTGATTTAAAGAGATACACTATGAGGGTCTTTTCTGCTTGTCTCCCATGATTATCTGAATTGGAGAGCAACGAGTCCCTGTGGTGTTGGTCCTTAAGGAACGGATTTGGGATGAGACCCCTTTGCTGAAAGATGAGCTGATATTTCTTTGAGTTCTGGTGAGCCCCCAATGTGTGCACACGCATGTGGTGACCAGTGGTGAAGGATTCAGTTTTGAAGCATCGTAGCTGTTTAACCTCAAAAGGACTCTTTTTTGCACTATATATATATATATATATATATATATATATATATATAATTTTTGCACTATTGTAATTTTGCACCAGCACTTTTTTGCACAAGTTATTCTGCACAAGAATTATTCACATGAGTTTATTCATTTAACTTCAGCGCTGCTTTTACTATCACGGATGTAGTAGATTTTTTACC
>BLSH010472475.1:222528-242048 GCA_018402905.1 Glandirana rugosa
CCGAATGGACATCCAAAAAAAAATAAACCTGCAAAGCCAACGCATAATGAGCTAGTATGCATACTAGCTCATTATGAAACACTTACCTCGGAACGAAGCTGTTGCAGCAGTCTCGGCACACCGCTGTGACTGGCGATATCAGTTTTCCGAGTCTGTGGCTCCGTTCCATCACAGAGCGGGCTCCAGCGCTGTGATTGGCGGAGCTGCGCTGATGTCACTCCTGCGCATGTGCATGGGAGCCATCATTTACGGCACGAATACAGAAGAAACGGCACCCTGGGCTACCCCAGGTGCCGATTCTTCAGTTCGCATATGCCGATGACGTCGGCACATGCAGATACAGGGGATATCTCCTAAACCGTATAGGTTTAGTTGATATTTCCTGGACCTACAGGTAAGCCTTATTGTAGGCATACCTGTAGTTTAAAGTGGTTGTCATGACTTGACAACCACTTTAAAGGGATTGCCTTCTTGTTGTATTTTTAGCATGGTAAAAACACAGGCTGCTTTCGCACTGATGCGTTTTTACTAAGAAGAGAGTGCTCAACAACGGCCTGTGAATGGCGATGTCACCCATGGGTCCCCATGTCCCACCTGTTGTCAGTGTTCCCTCATCTCCCCTGTAAATGCCGCCGGCTGGCACGGGAGCCAGATCCCATGACCGGACTGAAAATATATAGATTTTTTTTTATTAGTCAGAATAGTTGTTAGGAGGGGGAGGACACATTTTTAAGACTAGTTAGGTTTGGGCTGTAATTCTACTTACTTTAAAGTGGTTGTCAACCTGTAACAACCACTTTAACCTACAGGTAAGCCTATAATAAGGCTTACCTGGAGGTGCCCTGCATATCTTCCAAACCTGCACGGTTTTGGAGATATGCAGTGTGCTGCGATGTGCCTACCTCACAGGGCACATGCACAGTGAAGAAACGGCCTTCGTGCCATTCCTTCACTGAGATCGTGCCGTGACTGGCGGCTCCCGCACACATTCGCGGGAGTGACGTCACGTGACTCCAGCCAGTCACAGAGTCGGAGATCCGCCCCGGAAGGAAGAGGGGCAGAAGATGGATGCGGCCTGGAGCGGGGACATCGCTGGCTTCCAAAGCAGGTAAGTGGCATGGGCTAATATGCGATGCATACTAGCCCATTATGCTTTTACATTCCAGGGTAACATAGAGGAAGTAAACCCCATCAGGTTTAAGCTCATACATTGCAACAGAAGTAAATTTGGACATGCACTTTTTTGTTTTAAATGCAGCACATCACAATGCGCAACATGTAATGTGATACTAAACCTAGGAGCCTGCATTAGCTATATGTGGTCTCCCACAGTACACAGAACATGGAAATGCAATTATTTTAGTAAATATAAATTACTAAATACCTTTTTTCATCAGCAGTATATAGCAGTCTTGTGACTTCTATTACTATCTGGCCGAGCACTGGTTAAAGTTTTTAGGAGCAGTTTTCATTCTCCTCTGACCGTCCTATGAAGCTGCAGGACCCCTGACCCTCTGTCTGGACAGTGCGGATTGGCCCTGCGCCGATCACATGCACCCTCCCAAGAAAAAATAAAACTCTGCACATGCTCAGTTTGGTGTGTATTGCTAGAGTGCCCCCAAGGCTATGTTCTATCAGGAGATGGATTGGGGACTGTGAAAGAATGAGAGGATCAGAGAAGACAGGATCAAACAGCCTCTTTACACAATGCAGATGATTAGACCCTTAGGTTCCTCAGTAAGTATAACAAGCATGATTCACTGCATATATAGACTGATTTTACTGTTGTGGGTTTAGTAACACTTTAAGTTGTTATGCACTGTAGAATGTGCCCATCAGCATCTACTGTACTTGTGTATTAGGATGCTATTCTAAATGATTAGCAGCACACAGAGTGCCATAAAGTACAGTAATGCTTAGATGTAAAGCCAGCCTTTACTCTGTGAATATTTATAGAATCCATAGCCAGTGTGAAAAATGTTACGCTAGTCTCGGATACTTGATTACAGCCATACAGTATTCACATACAAAAGCACAAACGCTGTTAAATGGAGTTTGATTTACAACATTGAAATCCTTGTATTTTTGTTGTGTGTTTCTGAGATGGAAAGATGTTGGCATTGCGATTTTCTTGAATTATAAAAAGTAAAAGTGCAAAATTATATTAAAAAAATACTGTGTAACAAAAGAATAGTGCAGAAATGTATAACATAAATGCTTACGCTGCTTACGGATGCAGCATGTGGCTGTCAACAATAATTGTAGAAATTGGCGCTATACAGCTTTTCCCCATTTAAAAAAAAGAAACTAACTTTGCTGTAATAGATGCAGCATTTCATTGATGTAAGAGCAACCCAACATTGTGCAGAAACAAACCTTGTGCTGTGGGGAATATTGAGGTTGTCATTGCTTAATTCTCCTCCTGAAATTGCTAGCTTGACTGGCTGTCATGTTGGTCTAGTAAGTTTAATAGAGTGGTAGCTACCGATCCAGAGTAAGCCTCGGTTCACACTGCAGCAATGCGGGAACCCTGCAAATTCACTGCGGGTTCCCGCATCGCATGTCTCTGAACGGCAGTTCACACTGCCATATGCGAACTCTGGGGAGTGTCAATACAATGTTAATGACACCCCCAAATCAGTACTCACATCGCACTGCGAACTGCAAACTCGCACAGGAATCGGATCGCATGGTGTGAACCACCATGCGATCCGATTCTGACCCTGCGCAAAAAAAGGGTCCTGTGCGAGTTTGCTCCGATTGCGATGCAAATTCAGCCATACAATCTCTATGGCTGATTTTGCATCGCACAGAGATTGCATATGGTTCACACTGCAGTGCGGTGCGAAATCATATGCGATCTCTGAGATCGGAGCAGTGTGAACCCAGCCTAAGACTACAGATCAGGTGTGCTGACTTCATGTCCTACAGCCTTGTTTTGTGAAATCCGAGGCTGCCTGGCAAACCGCATTTTTGAAAGGAGAGATCAGTAATGACCACCCAGTACTTCTCTAGCTGTCCACTAGCAGTGTGCTTTTCCACAATAACTTTCTAGCAGTCTTGTTAAATGTCATGGCAGAAGCCTCATATGGTGCCAAAAAGTATTTAAAGAGGATCTTCTGGCTGTATGAAAAAATTTAAGTCAGCAGCTACAGTCGGCTGGCTTTCCATTGTGCATGTGCGAGCTGCTCTGCGCTTTGGTCCCGCAGCCTTCTGGGACCTGTTACGTATCCCAGGGCAAGGGGGTTAAACTTCTGCTCAGATTGTCTAGGCCAGGGGTATCCAAACGTTCTAATTAAAGGGTCAGTTTATTGTCCTTCAGACTTTAGGGGGGCTGGACTTGGGAGGAATAGTTCCCATCGTTGGGGTTAGTTGAAGGAATTGCGCCCTATCATTGCCTTCATTGGGAGAGATTGTGCCTCATTGTTGGTGTCAGTAGGAGGAATAGTTCCCCGTCATTGGTGGCAGTGGGGGGATTTTGCCCCATTGTTTGTATCAGGTAATGAAATACAGCCATGGCCAAACGTTTTGAGAATGACACAAATATTAATTTTCACAAAGTCTGCTGCTTCTGTGTTTTTAGATCTTTTTGTCAGATGGTACTATGGTATACTGAAGTATAATTACAAGGATTTCATAAGTGTTAAAGACTTTTATTGACAATTACATTAAGTTTATGCAAAGAGTCAATATTTGCAGTGTTTACCCTTCTTTTTCAAGACCTCTGCAATTCTCCCCAGCATGCTGTCAATCATCTTCTGGGCCACATCCTGACTGATGGCAACCCATTCTTGCATAATCAATGCTTAGAGTTTGTCAGAATTTGTGAGTTATTATTGTTCATCCACCTCTTGAGGATTGACCACAAGTTCTCAATGGGATTAAGGTCTGGTGAATTTCCTGGCCATGGAACAAAAATGTTGATGTTTTGTTCCCAAAGGCACTCAATTATCACTTTTGCTGTATGGCAAGGTGCTCCATCATGTTGGAAAAGGCATTGTTCCTCACCAAATTGTTCTTGGATGGTTTGGAGAAGTTGCTCTTGGGGGAAGTTTTTGTACCATTCTCTATTCATGGCTGTGGTCTTAGGCAAAATTGTGAGTGAGCCCACTCCCTTGGCTGAGAAGCAACCCCCCAGATGAATGGTCTCAGGGTGCTTTACTGTTGGCATTACACAGGACTGATGGTAGCGCTCACCTTTTCTAATCTGGACAAGTTTTTTTCTGGATGCTCCACACAATCGGAAAGGGATTTCATCAAAGAAAATTACTTTACACCACTCCTCCACAGCCCAATCACTGTACCTTTTGCAGAATATCAGTCTGTCCCTGATGTTTTTCCTGGAGAGAAGTGGCTCTTCTGCTGCCCTTCTTCACACCAGCACATCCACCAAAAGTCTTCACCTCACTGTGCATGCAGATGCACTCCTGAGCAAGCTCTGCACTGGTGGTGCCCGGATCCCACAGCTGAATCAACTGTAGGAGACTATCCTGGCGCTTGCTGGACTTTCTTGGGTGCCCTGAAGCCTTCTTCACAAATACAGTGGAAATTTATTTTTATAGAATTAAGCTCATTTTCATGGCAAAGAGGGACTTTGTGATTAATTGCAATTAATGTGATCACTCTTCATAACATTCTGGAGGATATGCAAATTGCCATCATAAAAACGGAGGCAGCAGACTTTGAAAATTAATATTTGTGGCATTCTCAAAATTTTTGGCCAAGGCTGTAGTGCCCCAAGGGCCAGGTAAAAGTAAGCAAATGGCTGTCTTGGCAATCTGAGCATAAGTGGTAGTGGATAACTGTCCAAAACCAGGTACCAGCTCCCCAAAAAAGTTTATGCGCCAAAAGAAGGAGGGGATGGGGCAGTAAAGTGGGTGAAGTTCCACTTTAAGCTATTGGATCTTCATTACAGCCAGGGCACAAACATTGTCTTTCTTTTTATAAAAAGAAAGGGCTGCCATCTTGATCCTGGTCTCACAACCTAGAAAGTAATTGATGTGGGAAAAGCATGCAGGACTGGAGCTAGAAATGCTCAGTTAGTAACAATGAGCACTGTTATTGCCTCCTAGGGGCACTTCTAAATCGGCTGATTTGTACCCCAACAGAGTATGGGGCCGTCAGATGGGGGTATAATCAGCATAAATGGAAGTGTTTTCAACTCCTTGCCCCAAATAAGTATGTCCTTACAAATAAAAGTTGTGCAAGAATTTCTATTTCTACTGGGTAGATGTGTTTAGGTGGTGAATATGATCAGCATTAATCTTAGCAAAGAATTGTTCCCTTTAAGTGCACAGCTGCCTTTCCTAATGCAAGCTGGCTCTGTATGCATGCCTGATGTGTGACTAAATAAAGTGCATCAAGTAAATACTGTTTACAGGTAATGCCTCTTCACATTACAGTGCAGAACTTGGACTGTCCAGTGTCTCTAGAGATGCTGTTCTTGTCGCGGACTAAGATGGACTGATTCCCATACTGCGAGTACCACATACTTTGACTACGGCTCAGATATGTCCCAGGTGGCACTGTCTCCAGCTTCTGCTGCTGTTGCTGCCAGATGAGGAGGGAGGTGTCCCTGTACCGTAGTCTGGCGTAACCTTCCGACATGGCTTTTTCAGCCAATGGTACCCGTCCACTGCTCATCACCCTCCTGCAATGTATTTTGTAGTGTCAGACCGTCCTGGAGGCTGTGTCTTCATGAATTCCCTCCCTGCCCTTTAAATAGAGAGTTGCCAGGACAGTCCATACACAAGGGAGTCAGGGGTTGCTGTTATCATGACATAAAACCTGAAGAGGTGGGAAATTGAGGAGCCCCTCAGCAGGTCTGACTGCAGCATTTCTTAGGATCTTTATGAAGGAAGTGAAATATATCTCTGCGTCCTGCAACGTCAGGATATCTGCAATGAAACATAATGCAAAGCTTAAAACCAATGCTGCATACACATGGCTGATGTGTATAACTGTAAAATGAAGATGGATATTTAAAACACATACGGACAATGAAAAAAAAAAAAGCATATTGTTTCACCAATATATGGCCACACTATCCAGAATATGACGTACAAATCTGAATACCCAACTAGAAAAAGATACAAAGCTGCAGTTTAGGTATGACAGATTTTACACCAGCTTGGATCAATGTAAATATGTATGTGCCATACCTGTGGGATCCCACTGGTAGCTGGAAATTACTGTAGTTGGCACCTCTACTACAGTGATCCCACTGGTGTCTAGGTCCCATGCCGAGAATCCGGGCAACAATGTCAGAATCTCCACCTCGTCCAATCAGAGAATGATATGCATTCATTGAGAAAAAGCCTTCTCCAAATTGTGTCCATGCCAATCGAGTGACCTGTGTTCAGAATACAGCAAGGCAGCCACTCAGCACAGGACCAGGACGCTAACAGCAACCACTGCAGCACTGCCAACTACAGAGATCTCCAGCTTCCAGGGGGATGCCACAGCTATGGCACATGTATTCTTGCATTGGTCCAAACTGGATTATTGAAAGTATGTAAAAATTGCTGTGCCTAAACTTCAGCTTTAAAAAGTGATATGAGAATTTAGAGTAAGAAAATGTATTTTGAGGACAAACATTTACATCTTAAAGCCCAACTCCAGCCAAAACTTTGATTTTTGTTTTGGATATAGCAAAAAAAGGGTTTGTGCCCCTGACAGGTTTTTATTGCTGTATGTGCCCCCACTGGGGAGATCGCCTCCTACTGTCAGGATGTGGAGACATTTGCTTCAACATAAAGAGAAACCATGTCAACCTTAACGTAGCCAGGTGCTCTTCTTCTCTCGGGGGATGTAGAGATATCCAATAGTGTAAATGATAGATGGATAGTCTTTTCATCTGATGCCATTTACAAAAGTCAACATTTCCGAGGCTAGTACATACAGTAGTAAATTCATAATCTACTTCATCTACTTTTTCAGAAAAACTCTGATCATGTAGAGAAAAATGACATGTGCCCTTCACAGGAAGAAGAAAAGTGTCTTTGATGTGGTGGCAGCAATGATCAGCCTGGCTTCACCTTCTCTATGTTGAAGGCAGCACCCAGTAGGTCTGGGGACAGGCCGGAGCAGAGGCTTTCTTCATAGATTATGCAATATTCCATTAGCTGGACAGTTTATAATTGCCAGCAGGTTCTAAAAAAAACTGCCAAAGATGGGGTTGCTTTAAATAAGATTTCTGTGCCCCCTGTGAAAATGAATTGTCAGTAACCTCTCTGGGGCTCTGAATCCACAGTACTGGGATAGGTTGAACTTGATGGATTTTGGGCTTTTCAGTCTATCAGATCACTAACCAATACTCGGGAGCAGTAAGTCCCTGTGGAGGGAAGTTTCCCGCAGAACCAATGATGGCAGGTCACATGAGCCAATCACTTCTTAGTCATCGATAGTCCTTCAGTGTCTATATAATGGCTGCTTACAGTTCACAGATCTGTCCATTGGAGTCTAGATTTAGGTATGGCCCTGGGGGACGTCGCCCCGTGCAGCTGCTGTACTGCATTGATGGTTTTCTGAATGTTCCATTACCTACAGAACTGCAAATCCCAACAATACCTTATAATAGTAATGCAGAATGACCTCCAACAGTAGGGGGACTACAACTCCCAGCAATAATACAGTACATAGCAATGCAAAATAACCACAGCTGTAGCAGAACTACAAATTCCAGCAATATGTTTTACAGCAATACAGAACAACCCCCAGCTATAGAGTGACTACAAATCTCAGCAGTGCACTGTACAGAAAAAGCAGAATACTACCCAGCTATAGAGGGACTACAAATCCCAGCAATGTGTTCTATAGCAGTGCAGAATGAGCCCCAGCTATAGAGGAACTATAAATTCCTGAATTACAATATACAGTAATGCAGAATGCTACCCAGCTATAGGGGAACTACAGATCCCAGCAATACATTCTATAATAGTGCAAAATGAGCCCCAACTAAAGAGGGACT
The DNA here is from genome assembly GCA_018402905.1 of Glandirana rugosa. NCBI lineage: Eukaryota > Metazoa > Chordata > Amphibia > Anura > Ranidae > Glandirana > Glandirana rugosa. The sequence goes on from BLSH010472475.1 coordinate 230,498, forward strand.
GCAAATCCCAGGATAACAATATACAGTAATGCAGAATGACCCACCAGCTGTAGCGGGGCTACAAATCCCAGCAATGCACTGTACAACAAAGCAGAATACTACCTAGCTATAGAGGGACTACAAATCCCAGCAATGTGTTCTATGGCAGTGCAGAATGAGCTCCAGCTATAGAGGGAACTAGAAAGCCCAACATAGTAGTGTAAAAATGAGCCCCAGCTATAGAGGGACTACAAATCCCAGGATTACAATATACAGTAATGCACAATGACCCCCAGCTGTAGAGGGACAACAAATGCCAGCAACACACTGTACAGCAATGCAGAATACTACCCAGTTATAGAGGGACTTCAAATCCCAGGATAACAATATACAGTAATGCAGAATGACCCCCAGCTGCAGAGGGACTACAAATCCCAGCAATGCACTGTACAGCAAAGCAGAATACTACCTAGCTATAGAAGGACTACAAATCCCAGCAATGTGTTCTATAGTAGTGCAGAATGAGCCGCAGCTATAGAGGGACTACAAATCCCAGGATTACAATATACAGTAATGCACAATGACCCCCAGCTGCAGAGGGACTACAAATCCCAGCAACGCACTGTACAGCAATGCAGAATACTACCCAGCTATAGAGGGACTACAGATCCCAGCAATATGTTTTGCAGCAGTGCAAAATCCTCGCAATTGTGAGTCTCAGTAATAATGGTGGGGGGGGGGGGGGACACACGCAAGTCTCCTCTCGCTGTACATGGATGGATCTGAGCCCTCCTCCCTCTTCCCGCTACCCCTTTTAGTCCCTTCAGCCCCCTGGTTACCGCTTTAGTCGAATCCCCGCTGTCCTCTGCAGTAGCTCAGCTACTGATCACCATCAGCTACCATGGTAACGCTGAACCCTGGGCCGGTGCTCTCACCATTCTGTCCCCGGAAACAGCTGAGGAACACAAAGGTTCCGGCGATGTGTAGCTCATGCACTGTGTATATCTGTGTATCCAGGGGCTCCCTGATATCCAGGCCCAGGGACGGACCAATCCTAGAAAGGCTGTATTTCCAGGGTTCATAGCTAGTACTATGTACACGAAGTGCCTGAACACCCTGGGTAAACCTTCCATGGCTTCCACTCTTCCTGAAAATGTACAAGCAGCAGCTGAACACTTATGGAAAGTGTTGGGAGGGGGCAGTAAAACTTTGGCTAAACGTATTGTTTTTTTTTCTATTACCCCTCGTCTGTATGAAAGAAGCCTAAGGTAGGCCCAGACAAGTGTTTGCGCCGTGTTTATATTCTGTGTGCAGAAAAACATATGCAGTCGAGTTTTATTTCTATCTATGATCACAATGTAAAATCATATTTTTATTTCCGTATTGGATTTATTTCTAGCCGGCTCCTATTATCCTGAACAATCAGAACATTTGTAAACTTTAGGAAGTTCCATGAATTCTGTGACACGTAGTCACTATACCCTGTGGGTAGTCATTGATGTGTTACACATTTCACAGAGCCTTCCTTCTGACCTACAGAGGTGCTGAGAGGAGGAGTTTCAGGAGGCGGAGTCAGTGCAGGAATCACTGCTTACAGGCAGCAAGGGACCATGGGATATGTAGTCCTTAGAAATTGAAAGTAAATAGCAGAGGAGAAGCTGCAAAGCATGCAAGAAATCCAGGACGTTGTGGAAAGAGATGACCAGCAAACAGGCAGAACTCGCAACATGAAAGGATATTTCTCCTATCGTTCACTGACAGACGCAGCTCTCCATTACGTGTGGGGTTTATGCTGGTCTCGCTAGGAGTTAACTAGGCAGGGAAAAGAAACAGCTGGCCCCTCCCATGGGGCCGTCCTCTCTTCCCACATAAACCCCCTCCATAGAATAGCTCACCAGTTTCAATGCCTAGTTTGCAAGGAGTTGACCTGGCTTCCTTTTAGGGGAATTTGTGGTCCTGTTTGTGACCATTTTTTATTTTAATTTCCTTTCTTTTTATTTGACTTCTATCAAGAATTGATCTGTTATCAAGAAGCCGGTCGGTCATAGAGGGTCCATGGGCTCTGTACTTTCCCTGACCTGGCCGACCGATGCGAGCCAGTCCCGACATACGGGGACACGCCGCATCATGCCCGTTCCGTGCGGGCGGCCTGGGGTGACCCCCCCCCCTTGCGCCCAGCCCCGGATGCGATTTGGGACGGGTGATTTTCTGGCCTGCAGCATACCGCCCAAGAAGGGTCGGAAGGTCTGCAACTGGGTGGCTACCCACGGCGCTCGTCGGAGTGGTGAGTGAGAGTTCCTGCCTGACCGACGACCGCAACAAAAAAAAAAACAATTTTCTTGCCGGGTAGCCGCTGGTGAAGCGTGTAGAGCTCCCGGTCACCCCCCGCGCCCCCCCTTCCCTCCCGCACCGATTGTCTAGGTCGTTCGTATCGTTTTTTCGCCGCCATGCGGCAATCGGCTGCCATTTTGCGGTGGACCGCCGCCATTTTGCCGTAGCCGCAGACATTTTGGGTCTATGGGGCTTTCCCTCTAGCGCTCAGAGCGGCCGTTTGCGGTACTGCACGTTCCCTGAAGGTGTTTTTTGGCCTCTAGTGTTTAACGGTGGCCATTTTGACTGCATGCCTCTGCTATACACGTGTGTGCAGCGTTTCCCTTCTCTGTGGAATGGTGGTGATCTGGCGGCGTGGCTCTTCTGATGATCCTCCAGGGTTACAGGCAGCAGAACAGCAAGTATAGCTGGGCTCCCCTGTGGGTGCTGGTGGCGGTGGGTGCAGTCCTCCTGGGTTCCCTGGTGCACTGTGGGGCGGTGGTGTGTGGCAGTGTGGGGGTGCCTCATTCTTTTTTAGTCCCCTGTGTGTCACTAAGAGTTTTCTGGGGGAAAAACAATGGCAGATCTCACTGCTGAACCTGCTGAGGTGGCATCAGCGGTGGCGCAATCTGCGCAAGGGGCATTTTTGGACCAGCTGCGGGCGGTCTTTAGCGAATTTCTCCCCCGGGCGGAGGTCACTCAACAGGCCCCCAAGAAGCATCCCCCTCCTCCTCTTTGTTCATCAGGGGAGGATTCTGAGCCGGAAGTGGCCTCAGGGACCCCAGTGGACCTATCTGATGGAGAACTGGGCCCATCGGACGGCGAAGAGGATCAGGGGGTGGCGGCTGCGCGCGAAAAAGCGTTGGTTGCTACCATTATCGCTGGCATTCGCACTAAGCTGCGAGTGGGTCAGGATGGCGAATCGCAGTCTGCTGCGTATGTGTGCGTCCTCTAGGCCCCCCAAGGCTTACCCCTACAATTATTTTTTTGATCATTTTCTTTATCGTGAATGGCAGCGTCCACAGCACTCTTCTTCGCTGTCAAAACGGTTCGCTGCTCGCTATCCCTTTGAGGAAAGCTTTTTGAAAAAATAAGAATCGCCTGTGGTGGACCCACCGATAGCTTGCCTTAGTAAGGCGACGACCATTCCTCTGGAAGGGACTCCTTCTTTTAAGGATCCCGCTGATAGAAAAACAGAGGCGCTTTTAAAGTCGCTGTTCCTGGTTCCGCGGTACGACCAGCCCTGGCGTCCGCCATGGCGGCACAACATCTATCCAAGTGCATGGAAGAGCTCCTGAAGGATCTGGAAGACGGTCGCCTGATGGATGCGCCGCAGAGGGCTGAGTTTTTGCTCCAAGGGTTCAAGTACCTTTGTGATGCGGCCGTTGATTTACTGCCGATGTTATCCAGAATAACGATTTTTGCCGTCATACTTAGACGGATACTTTGGTTGAGTTCTTGGTCCAGGGACCACGCTTCCAAAAAAGGTCTTGCTGACCTCCCTTTTCAGGGTGGACGTCTATTTGGTCCACGTTTGGATGAGATTATTAAGGACTTCACGGGGGGTAAGAGTACCTTCCTTCCAGAGCCCCGCAGGCGTGAGTTTCGCTGTGGACAGGGGCCCCCTCCCTCGGGTCAGAAGAGGTTTTTTCGCGCCCCGGGCGCAGCAGGTAAAGGGACCCGCCCCGGTAAGGTCGCTGCAGGGGCCGGAAGACGGCAGTGGCAACGCAAAACGAAAAGGCGGAGGACAAGTCCTCCTCAGCCTGATGGGTTGCCCCCACCCGGTTTTCGGGTGGGGGGACGTCTTCTGGGGTTCGCAGGCCGGTGGCTGGCTCACATTTTTGACCGTTGGGTCCGGGAAGTGGTGTCCACTGGGTACAGGATAGAGTTCAACACTACCCCCAGACAGGTTCTTCCCATCGAATTTAGGGCTCCCGCAGGAACGCCGGGAGGCCCTTTTTGGGGCTGTACAAGCACTCTCAGACCAGGGGGTGATTGTGCCAGTGCCTCCAGAAGAGAGGTTTCGAGGGTTCTACTCAAATCTATTCGTGGTTCCCAAAAAAAGGGGGGGAGGGTTCTGCCCGTCCTGGACCTGAAGGCCCTGAACCGGTATGTCAGGGCGTGGAAATTCTGGATGGAATCTATCCGCTCGGTCGTGGCCGCCCTTCATCAGGGGGAATTTCTGGCGTCTCTGGACATCAGGGATGCATACCTCCATGTACCCATTCGTCCACGACATCAGCGCTTCCTGCGCTTTGCGGTGGGAGACCTCCATTTTCAATTTGTGGCACTCCTCTTCGGCCTGGCCTCGGCACCTCGAGTTTTCACAAAACTGCTAGCCCCGGTGTTGGCGTTGCTATGACAGCGAGGCATTGCGGTAGTAGCCTAGCTAGACGACCTGCTCATGCGAGCGGAGTCTGCCTCGGCTCTGGAGGAGAATGTGGGAATCACAATGACCTCACTGCAGGACTTCGGCTGGTTACTAAACCTGCAGAAGTCGTCAGTATCTCCATCCCGTCGCCTGGAGTATCTGGGTCTAATTCTGGACACAGAGCAGGCAAAGGTGTTCCTCCCTCCGGCCAAGTTGCTGTCTCTGCAGTCGGCAGTGCGCACCCTCTTGTCGCACCGTCGGTCTTCATTACGGTTCTGTATGCGGGTGCTGGGGCTCATGGTCTCGTCGTTCGAGAGTCACACTCGTCTCCTTCAGCGAGCAATTCTGGCTCGTGGGACAGGTCCCCTCGGTCATTGGACCTTCTGATCCATCTGAGCTCCCAGACCAGGGCATCTCTGACCTGGTGGCTTCGGGACTCGGCCCTGATTCAGGGGAAGTCGTTCCTGCCCCTTCAGTGGGTGATCATCACCACGGATGCCAGTCTTTCAGGCTGGGGAGGGATCCCCCTTGGTCAACACAGGAAGCTCGCCTCCCCATCAACTTTCTGGAGCTGAGAGCAATCAGATTGTGCCTTTCTCACTGGACAGTGAGATTGCAGGGTCGTCCGATTCAAATTCAATCGGACAATGCCACAGCAGTGGCGTATGTGAACCATCAAGGCGGCACAAGGAGTCCAGCAGCTGCGGCCGTTCCGGCAATCTCTGCCATTTACATTCCAGGTGTGGAGAACTGGCAGGCGGACTTTCTCAGTCGCCAGATGCTGGACCAGGGAGAGTGGTCTCTCCACCCGGAGGTGTTAAATCAGATTTGCCGCAGATGGGGGACGCCAGACATGGATCTCATGGCTTCTCGATTCAATCACAAGGTGGAGACCTTTGTGTCCAGAACGAAGGATCCATTGGCAGTGGCCACGGACGCTCTGGTGACCCCCTGGGGCCGTTACCGCCTTCTGTACGCCTTCCCTCCGATAAAACTGCTTCCGCGATTGATACGCAGGATAGTGGCGGAGGGGATACCAATAATCCTGGTGGCTCCAGATTAGCCTCGGCGCACTTGGTACGCCGACATGGTGCACATGGTGGCAGACGCCCCTTGGCGGCTCCCGCTGCGCGACGACCTTCTGTCTCAGGGGCCCATCTTGCACCTTGCTTTACCCTCACTGGCTTTGACGGCTTGGCTATTGAGTCCCAGGTGTTAAGAGACAGGGGAGTCGCTGACTCAGTGATCCCTACATTGTTGAAGGCTCGCAAGTGTACTTCCCGCAAGATTTACCAACGCACCTGGAAGGCTTATATAGCTTGGTGCGAGGCGGAAGGGTCATAACCCTCGCTCTTATGTCGTGTTCAGGGTCCTGACTTTTTTGCAGCAAGGCCTGAACAAAAAACTGGCTTTGAGCACACTCAAGGGCCAGATATCGGCTCTAGCGATTCTTTTTCAGAGACCTTTGGCTTTGCACTCGTTGATTCGTACCTTTGTACAAGGTGTGCGACATGTGGCGCCTCGGGTGAAGGCTCCAATGGCTCCGGGGGATCTGAATTTGGTGCTTTCTGTACTTCAGAAACCGTCATATGAGAATATCAGGGAGATTTCCTTACAATTGCTGTCGCAGAAGGTGGCCTTTTTAGTTACCATCACTTCCGCCAGACGGGTGTCTGAATTAGTAGCACTATCGTGCAAGTCCTACCTGGTCCTACATAGGGACAAGGCAGTCTTGCGACCCTCTCCTTCATTCCTTCCGAAGGTGGTTTCTTTCTTTCACATTAATGAAGATATTGTTCTTCCTTCATTGTGCCTTCGTCCATCGCACCCAAAAGAGATTGAGTTGCATACTTTGGACGTAGTGAGGGCCTTACGAATGTACTTGGCTGCCACAGCTTCTTTTCGAAAAGCTGATGCCTTGTTTGTGCTGTCAGAGGGTCCACGCAAAGGGTTGGCGGCCTCGTTGGCTACGATTTCTCGTTGGATCAGACAGACCGTGACCCATGCATATTCTGTTCCCCTTTTCCAGTCACAGCTCATTCTACCCAGGCTGTTAGCACTTCCTGGGCTTTTAGACACCAGGCTTCGGTGTCACAGGTGGGCAAGGTGGCCACTTGGGCCTCGGTTCACACTTTCACCAAGTTTTATAAAGTTGATGTGTTTGCATCTTCGGATGCTGCTTTTGGCCGCAAAGTTTTGCAGGCGGCAGTGTAGGCGCGTCTGGCGCCTCCTTAGAGGTTCTGTTGGGTACTGTTGTTAGCGTTTACCCACCCCTCTTTTTGACACAGCTTGGGGACATCCCCACACGTAATGGAGAGCTGCGTCTGTCAGTGAACGATAGGAGAAAAGGGGATTTTATTAAAACTTACCGTAAAATCCTTTTCTCCGAGTTCACTGACAGACGCAGCACCCACCCCTCTGTGCTCTGTTCTTGTACGGCTTGTGTACGAACTGGTGAGCTATTCTATGGAGGGGGTTTATGTGGGAAGAGAGGACGGCTCCATGGGAGGGGCCAGCTGTTTCTTTTCCCTGCCTAGTTATCTCCTAGTGAGACCAGCATAAACCCACACGTAATGGAGAGCTGCGTCTGTCAGTGAACTCGGAGAAAAGGATTTTACGGTAAGTTTTAATAAAATCCCTTTTTTTAAGTAAGTTTATATTGGATTGTCAGATATAACTATTGTATTGTATTGGTATTACAATGCTGATGTTATAAAATGAATATGAATGATGATAGATTTCCTTTAAAGCTGCCTAGACATTTATAGTATTTTCATTTAGCCAGCAGGCTGAACAGATTCCTCCATCCACACAAACAAGGTGTATGGAGGAATCCCCCCACCTGGACATTGCATTCTGACAGTGGGACCAGTCGCAGATCAACAAAAGCTTGTTCTTTCCAGCTTAACCTTTACACAAAATTTGATCGAGCGATAGACTTCTGTCAGGGACAGCCACTCACTGACTGAAATTCAGCTAGTCCCTCCTAAAGTGGTCAAATCACGTCTGTATTATGCAGGTGCAACTTTAATGCGACTTTTGTGGGTTTAGATTGAGATCTATGGACCTCAAGTCGCATTAAAGTTGGACCAAAGTAGTGCAGAAACTACTTTGAGGATGCTGCGACTTGAATATATATATATATATATATATATATATATATATATATATATATATATATATAGATATATATATATATATATATATATAGATATAAATGGTTATCCTAGGGAAACATAGGGTGCGACTTGTCATGTGAGTGTGAATGGGCCCTAAAGGCCCTTTTCTGTACTGGTGTCTCTTTTTTTTGTGCTATCGAATCTGCAGGTCAGTAACCGATGTTCTGAACTCCCTATCCCTCTCTTCCTGGAGTTCTGATGAGATTCAATAAGCTCCTTTTTTGCTCGTGGATCGGAAGTGACGTCATGAGGTCGGTCCGGTCCTCCAAGGCCATAGAGATGATCAAAAATGATCTACTCTTTGATCGCCTCTGTGACCAGCCGGCGGTACAATTGGATTATTTCTCGGGCTATCCAGCGAAAACGGTAACCCGAGAAACACTGGCGAGCGACGAGAGGGAGGCACCCTCTCCCGCCGCTTCGGAAAGCGCTCCAGCAGCTCATGAGCCACTCGGAACGCTTTCAAGGGAAAGCCAACCGCTGGCTCAAAAAAACAGTGCCGGGGTTATGGCTGATATCTTCAGACATAACCCCGGTAAACCACTTGCAAACCACAAGTTATATATAGGTACTGCGGTCTGCAAGTGGTTATTATAGGCTTGCCTGTAGGTACAAGTTAAAAAGTGGATTTTGCTTCAACTTTAAAGTGACTGGCACCCATCTGTTCACCGCCCACTATTTACTAAGTAATATACACCCTGAGCTGAGTTTGAAAAGATTAAGTGCTGTTTCACACTAGTGCGGTGACTAACATCGCATGTGATATTCACCACATTGCTGTGCAGATCACATGCGATGCCTGTGTGATGCGATTCCAGCCATACAAATTGTATGGCTGAAATTGCATTGCATTCGCATCAAAATGGTGCAGGACTTTTTTGGTCCGCACTGGAATCGGATCTCATGGGTGTTAACACCTATACGAAACGATTCCTGCACCATTTCACAGTTCGCACTGCGATCTGCGAGCAAATTTGGGGGGTGTCATTAACTTTGTATTGACACCCGCAGCGGTTCGCAGATCTCAGTATGAACCACTGTGCAATTCAGGTGCGATGTGGGAACCTGCACTAGATTTGGAGGGTTTCCGCATCGCACCAGTGTGAACCGAGCCATAAGCTGAACTCTAGGCAGACATTAAAAACACCAATGTAATTGTGTATTAATACAAAAATATATTTTGACTGAGAGAAATGGCTTAATCTGATTTGATTTCTGCCTCTTGTCACCCCCTGTACAGCAATTCTGCCCGTAATTCCAAATTGCGGCAAAACGCGGGACGCGTTTGAGATGCCATTACTTCTTAATGGCAATCCGCGATTGTGCTGCGATTTTAGCGTGATTTTGCCACAACGATCATGGCAAAACCGCACCGCGATTGGGGTGCCATTCAAATCGCCTAGGTGTGAATGGAGCTTCAGAATAGGAGAGTTTTAGCGTATGTATTTCCATGTGTTGACAAAAAACATGCTGACAGGAGGAGAGAGCAGAAGGATGGCATCAGCAGTATGTTTGTTTCTTCACTGACCAATCACAGGCTGAGGGGAGGGATGAGACTTAACTGTGTTGCTTGACTGCAGTAAAGTCAAGTCACCAAGCTGCTGTTGCGTCTCAGCGGTGTGTAAATCTCAGGATTGGATGGACAGAAATAAAAATCCTATTACAAGTAGGATAGATCCTATATTTGTATTTCACATGTCTGATGGGGTTTACTTCCTCTACATTCCCCTGCAAAGTAGAAGTATAATGGGCTACTATGAATCTCATAGTAGCCCATTATGTGTCACTTACCTGCAAATGAAGCCTGCGATGTCCAGCGCTGTCCCCGTTGCAGGCAGCGTCCATCTTCTGCCCCTCTTCCTTCCGGGCCGCGATCTCCGGCTCTGTGACTGGCCGGAACTGCGTGACGTCACGGAGGCCGTCTCTTCACTGTGCATGTGCCGAAATGACGCTGGCACATCTAGTACACTGCATATCTCCTGAACCATGCAGGTTTAGGAGATATGCAGGGCACCTACAGTTAAGCCTTATTATAGGCTTACCTCTAGGTTAAAGTGGTTGTCACGAGTTGACAACCACTTTAATGAAGCTGGAATTGAATGTGTTCATATGCTACATTTCATTGTAAGGTGTTGGGAGTTGTGGTGCCAGTATTCAGGAATGCTAGGAAGCCTCTGCAGTCAGGGGCACAGAGTATGTGTGTTGTGCACTGATGCTTGTTATCATTCATCTCTTTACTCATCACTTATCTTTGTAGCACAGATACAGAACCCACGCAATTCCAGGTAGATGTACAGCTGGACATACATTTTCTCCTTCTTACATACATAGATTAACATATATTTTATCTAATTTTACTGCCATCCCCTGCCACCCAGAAAAGACGCAATGTTGCAATTGTTACCATTTTAAATTTGCACACAAATGAAACATACACTTGAGAGTATTTGCCGTTTAAAAATACTTGAAATGTGATTTTTATGCGTTTGCCAGTCCCAGGCAGGAGATTACAGTTGCTAGCATGCACAATAAAAATAAGCAAATTATTAATTCACCAAGTTCAGATTGAGCGCATTAATAGCTCGTTCTCATGGCAACCAACTGACTGTGTGTAATTATTTTGTAAGGAATGATAGATAAGCTCACAGGCTGCTATAAGTCATTATGCAGGGTTACTGAGGAGGTGTACCCAGCGTGAAAACATTAAACCTGCCTGGCGGTGGCCACGGAAATAACTGAACTGCAATTTAGAATTGTCACAAAAAATGAATTTGTGGATTAGGAAAGTCAAAGCCAGTGTCAGGATATTGTATCGGTGTTGTCCACTGCAAACATACATTCCAAATGCAATATAATCACTTTAGGGTATCAGTTCATAAAGTTGGGCGCTTTGGCTTATTAATCAGTCACACAAAAAATTAATCAATCATCATAGCGTATTTGCAGTTAGCTAATATTTTAAGCTGTTATTGCAGTATTAGTGTTAAGTCATGTTTATGTGAGTTGCACAATTTTCATGCGTTTTTTTTTGTTTTCTTTGTTTTGAATATAGAGAATTTTAGTGCTTTTTTAAAATATTTGACCAGAAATTGCAGAGGTTTGTTTCTCTGTCCCTCTCATGGTGGTGATATTTCCCTGCACTAGTTGGTGATTTTTGCCCCTCCCATGTCAAGATTTTTCTGTGAAGTTTGTGTCTTGAAATTTGATGATGAAATTTTCCTGCAGTAGTTTTCTTTTGCCCTCCCACAATGGTAATTTTCCTGCAGCAGTTTGTTTCACTGCCTCTTCCACAATGGTGAGATTTTCATGTGTAGTTTGTGTCTCTGCCCCTTCCACAGTGGTGGGATTTTCTGCAGTAGACTGTGTCTCTGCCCATTCCGCAATAGGGAGATTTTCATGCGTAGCTTGCGCCTCTGCCCCTCTTACAATAGTGGGGTTTTCCTGCACAGTTTGTGTCACTGCTCCTCCTACAATGGTGGGATTTTCCTGCGTAGCTTGGGTCTCTGCCCCTCCCACAATGGTGGGATTTTCCTGCATAGCTTGGGTCTCTGCCCCTTCCACTATGGTGGGATTTTCCTGCGTAGCTTGGGTCTCTGCCCCTTCCGCAATGATGGGATTTTCCTGCAGTAGTTTGTGCCTCTGCCCCTCCCACAATGGGGAGATTTTCCTGCATAGTTTGTGTTGCTGCTCCTCCTACAATGGTGGGAGAATT
>BLSH010472475.1:245556-259101 GCA_018402905.1 Glandirana rugosa
AAACGACGGTAGAACACTGGCTCACACTGGTGATGTCCACATAAAGGAGTAGAAGGATTGGTCAGTACATAACATAGGAAGTCCGTTTCTTTTCGGGAATCAAATGAATACATGTCGCATAAAACAAAAGTAAGTTAGTGACAGTAAGGACAACCCACCGAAACACATCACGACGGTTTTCGGTTCGACAAAGAGTCTTTAGAGTAGTAGCACCTCCTTCCCCACCACTGTTTTTGATAACGTCCTTTTAGGGTGGTAATGCCTTCCTCGACTCTGTGTTTGATGATGTCCTTTTAAGGGGACTAACACTCTCCCCGCAATAGTTTGTGTTTTTCCCCTCTCACAATCAGGGGAATTTTCCTGTAGTAGTTTGTGTCTCAGCTCCTTCCGTAATGGTGGGATTTTCCTGCAATAGTTTTTGTCACCACCCCTTCCTCCACGATGATGAGATTTCTGAGAAACAGCTTGGCTTTTGGCAGCACTACACAAAGCCACCCAACAGGAATGACAGTGATTGAATGAAAACAAAATACGCTGTACATAAGTAAACTAAGGGCTTTTCTTTGCCTGAAGGATACAATACATGACTGGTTAGGAAGATGAGGAAATACACCTGTAGTGGTCACACTCGGTCACAAGATGGCAGCAAACAACTATTCAGAATCCAGAGTGCACCACCATACTGTAGCTAAATCTGCAAAAACATGTCTTTAGTGTTGTCCACTGCCTTGACTATTGGGTAGATTTATGAAGGTCACTGCCTCTGTTCACTGACTTGTTTCCCCAGTTTATGAAGCATTTACCATCATTCATCAAAACTGTCCCCTGTTTAACCACTGACTTACTGGGCACTTAAACCCCCCTCCTGCCCAGACCAATTTTCGGCTATCGGCGCGGTCGCATTTTGAATGACAATTGCGCGGTCGTGCAACCTTGTACCCCAACAAAATTGTTATAATTTTTTTTACCACAAATAGAGCTTTCTTTTACTGGTATTTGATCACCTCTGCGGTTTTTATTTTTTGCTCTATAAACAAACAAAGAGCCACAATTTTGAAAAAAGAACAATATTTTTTAATTTTTAATATAATACAAATCCAAAAAATAAAATATATATATAAAAAAAATAATCATCGGGCTTGGCCGATATATATTCTTCTACATATATTACATATAAAAAAAATCGCAGTCGGCGTATATTGATTGGTTTGTGCAAAAGTTACCGCGTCTACAAACTATGGGAATTGATTTATGGCGTTTTTATTATTATTTTTTTTTTTTACTAGTAATGGTGGCGATCAGCGATTTTTATCGGGACTGCGATATTGGGGCGGACATGTCGGACATGTTTGACACTTTGTATAAATGTCATTGGCAGGGAAGGGGTTAACCTGCAGGGGGCACTGAAGGGGTTAACAGTGTTTCCTGGGCGTGTTCTAACTGTGGGAGGGGCAGGGCTTGTCGGGACAGGACATATCTAACTGATCCCAGTGACAGGAATCAGTAGATCTGTCATGTCCCCTGTAACAGAACGGAGAACCGCCGTGTTTACATCTGCGGTTCCCCGTTCTGCAGGTCTGACGGTGGATCGCGGGTCTCGGGCGGACACCGGAGCGTGCACATGGCCAGGACGTCCATGGATGTCCACCCGGAAATTCAGATCCGCGTTGGAGCCGTACTTCGGCAATAGTGCAGATCTCAATGGGTTAAAATGGCTCAAACTTAAAGTAGAACTAAAGGCAAATCTTTTTTTTTTTTTTTCGTTTTGGATAGAGTAAGGGAGTAAGTGATATAACCACTGTCAATTTCTTTTTTGCCGTCTGTCTTCCATTAGGGAAATTTCCCTTCACTTCCCATCCCATAGCCACAAAAACACGTTAATTTCACTTTTCCTTTAGACTTTAATATATTATGTGTCCGCACCATTTTATCTTAAATTATGAAAAATAAAGCAAGAGGAGTGAAACTCCAAGGTGAGCAGTATATAAAAGCAAGGATGAGCATAGGAAGATCTTACTAAAGATGTCAGAAACTAGTAATGGCTTCCGGCCACAAGGACCCATCCATAGCTAAATCTTTCGTTTGGAAGGAATGATCCTCTCAACACCATTTTACATCTCTAAAGTGTATGTCAAGCCAAAAATATATTTCTTTCTTCTAGTTTTGGATGTAGTGGAAAATGATTAGAACTCCTTTTGGGTTTTTATTGATATCTGGGGCTACATTAGAAAGATTTAGCATTTAAACCTAGGCGATTTGAATCGCAGGCTGCGATTCCAAATTGCGGAAAAACACAGGATGAGTTTGCGATGCCATATCTTCCTAATGGCACCCCAATCGCAGTGTGATTTTGCTGTGATAAATTGTGGCAAAATCACAAGGCACCAAGGTTGTAGTTCAGAAAGGAGCAGGAGCTTCTTTTTGGGCAACAGCGTTGCGCGTTGTGATTTGCTGCAATGTCAGCATGATTTTATCGCACCAAAATCACACCACAAGTGGGTTGCAATTACGAAGTAATGGCATTGCAAACAAACCCCGTATTTTGCAGCGATTTGGAATTCTGTCCGTGAATAAAAAATCGCCTAGGTGTGAATTGAGCCTTACCCTCACTTCCTTTCGTGCAACAATATGAAGGAAAATCTGCAACAGACATAAATAAATCTCTGACAGGGGTTCTAGCCTTCCCTTACTGTACTATGCAAAAACCATTGAAAATTTGTACCATGTTAGCTCATAATTTGCCTTTCCTGGCACCATGGTGTGGTAGTATGCTGCCATTAAAACAGAAAACTGTTTCATACTTACCTTGTAATTTTCCTTTCCTGATGCCAGTCCATGGCAGCATACTACCACATGTATGCTGCCATGTTGCCAGTCTGTGTTTTTGGACAGTCTTCCTCTCTCCTGTCTGGTAATTGTCAGTAGGACAGTCTATGAGTGTGAATCCCTCTACAGTAGCACCAGATAGAATTTAAAAATATCTGTCAGGGGTTCTTACACGTCCCCACTCTCCCCAAAATTAAAAAAAAAAAATTGTAGGGCATACGCTTAAAGAAAGGATACACTGTTGCATTACTGACACCCATAGATGCTTGGTATAAGTGTACATAGATAGCAAGCTGGCAAAGAAAGACACCACCGCTAAATGCTGGGGACCTGTGGCTTTTTGAGGTTGTCACTGGCCTCAGCAAAAACAGCACCGAGACGATAAATCTGAAACTATCCACAGATCTGAACCTTTATTTTCCTGCAGCCAGCCTCAAATTCTCCCTTCACCTGATCATATGTTTGAATCGCAGTGATTGAGGCACGGACGCAATGGGAGAATATGCAGGAAATCTAATTATCAGACTGATACAAGCTTGTTATGTCGGATTAACGCTCTTATATGAAGAGGGGATTTTACAGATAGGGACACAGACCTTCCTCATTATTATTTTATTATCCCGTGTTCTCCAGGCGAAAACAAACAGCTGTCTTCACCCGCGCACCATTAAACATTAACATGCAGATTTTTTTCACTCAGGCTGCGCTAATTGAATTTATGTTCATGTAGGAATTCAGTGGCGCAGCGGGCGGTATATAATGTTCTGAATTACAGCACTATGATTTGCCATGCTGTTTTCTGTAACCAGTCATGTAATACTTTGTGAATGTGACTGTGAGGTCAGATACTGTATATTCATCTGCACACACAGTATATAAAGTATACATTGGCTGGGATTCCCAGAAGTAATGTGGAGGAGGCCACCCTGAGGGTTTATCAGCTTTTGCCTCCAGTGGAGCAGTCGTGTGGTTACACAGTGTCATGTTCCCAGAAATAGAGGATTATGGGAAATAAGGCAGTGCTGATTGCTATGACAATTTGGCCACCGTTCTTGGTTTGGTCTCCCAGAAAAATGGTGTCCTCATTCCCTTGAAAGACAAATGTTAAAATCTAAAATTTTTCCTTACTGAAACTTTCACTTACCCTAAACACCAAGGGAGGGCTGGCACTTCTGGATTTATATCTATATTGGTGGATGTTTCCTCGGTTAAATAATTCTTCCATGGCTACAGAGGAAGCCATTGCTACTTTTTAGGAATCCCTAATAAATTCCCTCTATAGACAGAATATCCCCACAGAGAGAGGAGGGGAGATCTATAAATTGCCAAAAAAAAATGGTATGTATTCAATATCTAATTCAGACACTACAAATAACCCATCATCCAATGCTCTCATTTTGGTTTAAAGCTCTGTATCCCTACTTAAACTATTTTTATTATTTTACTATCTCATCCTAGTATGAATTTTTTTTGCTATCTTACCTTGAGAAACCACCTAAGACCCCACTTCTAGGTCCCTTGCCACCACCAGTTCCAGGTGGGGCGGACCACTGATCCTGTGCTATGTTGCCCCCCCTGACAGCTCTGGTCCCCAGTGATGATATCATCTTCTTCTGGATCCACAGAGAACCCTGCTGCTGGACATCCAGTAGGAAGTGCCCACATCATTCAGGCACTGATGTAGACACCTGCAGAAGGACCCTTCTAGGCATTAGTCGTGGTAGTTTATTTGGAACATGTAAAAAATAGAAAAATAAAAAATGAATGGCAAAGTACAGTAATCATACAGTAATAGTAAGGCTGGGTTCACACTAGTCCGACACGACAATGATCAGACTTTGATTCTACAACAGTCCTACATAGGACCTACATCGGTCCGACTTCTGTGAACGGGATCCGACTTTGATCCCGACAATACCAGGCACCTTGTGCTCTGGGGATCTTGAAGGGGAATCCTACCAAATTTAACAAAAAAAATGGCATGGGGTTCCCCCCAAGAGCATACCAGGTCCTTCGGCCTAGTATGGATTTTAAGGGTAACCCCATGCCAAAAAAACGGCGTGGGGTCCCCCCCAAAATCCATACCAGACCCTTATCCGAGCACGCAGCCTGAACCATACCAGGTCACATGCCCTCAACAAGGTGGGGTAGGTGCTTTAGGGTAGGGGGGGCCCTGTGCCCCCCACCCCATAGCACCTTGTCCCCATGTTGAGGACAAAGGTGTCTTCCCGACAACCCTGGCCGGTGTGGGGGTCTGCAGGTGGGGGGGCTTATCGGATTCTGGAAGCCCCCTTTAACAAAGGGGGCCCCCAGATCTTGGCCCCCCACCCTATGTGAATGAGTATGGGATACATTGTACCCCTACCCATTCACCTAAAAAAAAAAAAAAAAGTGTCAAAAATAAACACATTACACAGATTTTTTAAGTATTTTATTAAATCAGTTCCGTCGTTTTCTCCCTCCGATCTCTTCTCCCCTCTCCGGCGTCTTCTTTCTTCTGCTCTTTTGTGGGGTCTTCTTTCTTCTGAGGGGTCTTCTTTCTTCTGCCGGTTCTTTTCTCTTTCCGCGCCATCTTCTGCTCTTTTGCCGTGTCTTCTCCGCTGTCTTCTCCCTCCGTTCTTCCTCTGTTCTTCTTCCCATGTTGGCTCAACGCGATCTCCCGCACGAATGCTGGCTCCGCTGTGTGCAAGGACTTATATTGGCATGGGGCGGAGCCACCCACTGACATCATCTGGAGGCCCTCTGCTTGTGATGTCACCGCCCTGGGGTATGATGGGGCAGCGACGTCACAAGGGGGTGGTGCCTCTGAGAAGACAGCGGAGAAGACCCGGCAAAAGAGCAGAAGAGGGCACAGAGAGAAGAACTGGCAAAAGAACAGAGGCCCCCCCTGCCCCAAAGCACCCCCCCCATGTTGAGGGCACGCGGCCTGGTATGGTTCAGGAAGGGGGGGAGGCGCTCGCTCGCCACCACCCCCTTTCCTGACCTGCCGGGCTGCGTGCTCTGATAAGGGTCTGGTATGGATTTTGGGGGGATCCCATGCTGTTTTTTTGGCATGGGGGTTCCCCTTAAAATCCATACCAGACCGAAGGGCCTGGTATGCTCTTGGAGGGGGAACCCATGCCATTTTTTTTTTAATGTGGCGTGTAGTTCCCCTTCAAGACCCCCAGGCACTGTAGAGTACATTTTTTGCACGCAAAGCTTTTTGATATTTAATATTGCAGGACAGGGCTATGATCTTAGTAGGTATTGTAACATTAGAACCATAGGATTGGGTCCCAATTGCACAGCAGCAGTCCTAACAGGTATATTGTAATAATCAATTAAAGTGACAGTGCTGTGAGAACAGCATACTATGTTAAGGTTAAAGCCTACTGCTGTTCTACATTATCCATTGGGGGGATATCATTAAAGAACAGTGAATGAGGGTTGTATAGATACGTAGATACAGCTATGTCTATTGTACTACATATGCACAGGAATATTTACTCAATACTATGTATCATGTATGGTGCTCCATGTATCATTATTCTATACTGACATATATATGAATATACAGTATCTCACAAAAGTGAGTACACCCCTCACATTTTTGTAAATATTTTATTATATCTTTTCATGTGACAACACTGAAGAAATTACACTTTGTTACAATGTAAAGTAGTGAGTGTACAGCTTGTATAACAGTGTAAATTTGCTGTCCCCTCAAAATAACTCAACACACAGCCATTCATATCTAAAGCGCTGGCAACAACATTGAGTAAAACCCTAAGTGAAAATGTCCAAACTGGGCCCAATTAGCCATTTTCCCTCCCCGGTGTCATGTGACTCGTTAGTCTTACAAGGTCTCAGTTGTGGATGGGGAGCAGGTGTGTTAAATTTGGCTCTCCCTCTCTCATACTGGTCACTGGAAGCTCAACATGGCACCTCATGGCAAGAACTCTCTGAGGAGCTGAAAAAAAAGGAATTGTTTCTCTACATAAAGATGGCATAGGCTATAAGAAGATTGCCATGATCCTGAAAATGAGCTGCAGCACAGTGGCCAAGACCATACAAAGGTTTGTTAGAAAAAAAGTGCAGCTGCAATTCTTTTGTAACAGATCTGTATTGAGGTGTTTATCTATATGCCTTTACTAGCTGCTGTCCAAATATTCATTATTGATTTAGATTTAGCACGGATATCCCCTTTGTTTTTATTCATACAACGGTTTAACAGGACAGGTTCCACTCAGAACAGGCCTCGCAATGGTTGACCAAAGTAGTTGAGTGCACATGCTCAGCGTCATATCCAGAGGTTGTCTTTGGGAAATAGACATATGAGTGCTGCCAGCATTGCTGCAGAGGTTGAAGGGGTGGGGGGTCAGCCTGTCAGTGCTCAGTCCATACGCCGCACACTGCATCAAATTGTTCTGTCATCCCAGAAGGAAGCCTCTTCTAAAGATGATGCACAAGAAAGCCCGCAAACAGTTTGCTGAAGACAAGCAGACTAAGGGCATGGATTACTGGAACCATGTCCTATGGTCTGATGAGACCAAGATAAACTTATTTGGTTCAGATGGTGTCAAGCGTGTGTGCAGAAACCAGGTAAGGAGTACAAAGACAAGTGTGTCTTGCCTACAGTCAAGCATGGTGGTGGGAGTGTCATGGTCTGGGGCTCCATGAGTGCTGCCGGCACTGGGGTGCTGCAATTCATTGAGTGAACCATGAATGCCAACATGTACTGTGACATACTGAAGCAGAGCATGACCCCCTCCCTTCGGAGACTGGGTCGCAGGGCAGTATTCCAACATGATAACGACCCCAAACACACTTCTACAAAGTCCACTGCCTTGCTAAAGAAGCTGAGGGTAAAGGTGATGGACTGGCCAAGCATGTCTCCAGACCTAAACCCTATTGAGCAACTGTGGGACATCCTCAAATGGAAGAGCCCAAGGTCTCTAACATCCACCAGCTCAGTGATGTCGTCATGGAGGAGTGGAAGAGGACTCCAGTGGCAACCTGGGAAGCTCTGGTGAACTCAATGCCTAAGAGGGTTTAGGCAGTGCTGGAAAATAATGGTGGCCACACAAAATATTGCCACTTTGGGCCCAGTTTGGACATTTTCACTTAGGGGTGTACTCACTTTTGTTGATAGCGGTTTAGAAATTAATGGCTGTGTGTTGACTTATTTTGAAGGGACAGCAAATTTACACTGTTATACAAGCTGTACACTCACTACTTTACATTGTAGCAAAGTGTCATTTCTTCAGTGTTGTCACATGAAAAGATATAATAAAATATTTACAAAAATGTGAGGGGTGTACTCACTTGTGAGATACTGTATATTGTCCCTATACAATGTCTCTGTTCAATGCTCAGTCAACAAATCTTCTAATGTTGATCACACTGCTCTGTGTCTTCTGGGATTGTCATTAAACTGCATACAATGTTTCCATTACAATGTCATTAGTTTGCAAATTAACATCACTGATGATTCATTAGCTGGAATCTGAGTGGCTCTCTGATAATGGATTCTTATCTCTGTTGGGAATTTTTTTTTTTTGCCATACCAAATTTACTGAACCCGAACACTGTCCGTGATTTACCTACATGGACATGGAGCATCTCAGAAGAGCAGAGTAAGCACAAATGAACATTACATTCATGTGCCCAAAACCTGTTCCCATAAAGCCTCACCCCATTGTCGCAGCTGTGTCATGGCAGGTCCACTTGGAATTACGCATTGGAGAAAGTGTATGGACTGCTGTTCCTGCCTACAGGAGGGAGTTCATACATGCACTCCCTTCTTGCACAAGATGTCTTGACTCATGCCTCATTGACTCTGAAACACAATAAAATCAGACCTATCAGAATATCAGAAATATTTTTGTTGACTAAATAAACACTATTTTATTCAACTAAAATATGACTAAAACTAAAACAATTCAGATGATTAAAATGCAGCTAAAATTAAAATGGCATTTTAGTCAAAAGACTGTGACTACACCTAAATTGAAATTTGACGTCAAAATTAACACTGCACTACCACATATGAAAGGAAACCTCTACTAAGCTTCTGAAAGAAAAAAATTGAAGAAAAAGGCTTTTCTTATTTTTTTCTTAATGTTTAATGTTGGTAATATATTCAGGTAATATGTGCAATGGCATTACAGCCAATAAAGTGTACAGTTTTTTGAGTTTTTTTTTAATATTTTAAACTTGCATTTCTGTTTGTCAAAAAGCAATATTTTTGTTTGTTTAATTTATAAAGACATTATACTGTATATCAACGGCTAAATCTGTGTCTTTAGTGCATGTTCAAATCTTAATACCATAAAAAATAATGTTATTAGATTTTAGCTCCAGGAGTATATAATGAGTTTGGCAATTCTAGAGAAATGCTTGAATAATGCATTCCAATTTAACTAAACCCATTCGATTTTAGTCAACTAAAATACAACTAAGCCCCTGTTCACACCAGGTGTGACTTCAAAGTGGTGTGATTTGGTCCAATTTAAGCGTAACTTCAGTGTGACTGCATGGGAGACCCACTCATTCCATACTAGGTCCTTCGGATCTGGTATGAATTTTAAGTAGAACCCCACGCCAACATTTTTAAAAAAAAAAATGGTGTGGGGTCCCCCAAAATCCATACCAGACCCTTATCGGAACATTCAGCCGGGCAGGTCAGGAAAGGGAGGGGGGCGAGCAAGCCTGACCCATACCAGGCCACATGCCCTCAACATGGTGGGATGCTTTGGGGCAGGGGGCATCCCCCCCAAAGCACCTTGTCCCCATGTTGATGAGGACAAGGGCCTCTTTCCCACAACCAAGAGTGTTTAACAAGAGGGCCCATCCCCCCCATGCGAATAAGTAGGGGTACATAGTACCCCTACTCATTCACCAAAAAAGAGAAAAAAGTAAATAAAACACCACAGTTATTTAAAAGTCCTTTATAAAAAAAAAGCTAAAATAAAATAAAAATTCCGCACCCAACGAAGGCTTCCACTGTCTGACAGTTCTTAAATAACTAACGTCTGAGGGCTACGTGATGATGTCACGGGGTAACCCTGCCCCTTGTGATGTCCCAGCATGCCCCTGGTCACAAGGGGCGGGGTCACCTGCAGTCCAACAACAACACACAGACTACCTACAAGAAATTATACAACTCACCAATACTCCATAGCTCCCAACTGTCTCTGATTTCAAAGGAATGTCCCTGATTTGAAACAAAGTCCCCCTGTCCCCTTTTCCTCATTTGTCCCTCATTTTGGTCTGATCTATATAGTTGTATATAAAATGCACTTTTTATCTTTTAGTATTTTTTCCCAGTACTAAACCCTTCATCCAATTTCTAAATTGCTGCATTCGTAAATTTGTAAAGGAATAGTAGTGGTAAAAAAAGCTTTTATTTTCACCTATAGGGGACATGGCAGGGAGTGTGTCCCTATGCCTACATACGTTTGCTAATAGGTGTCATTCCCATCTTCCCATCTCAGAAAGTTAGGGAAACTCCCTGTTTCCTCCCATGTCAGAAGGCAATGCAGGTGCTGTCAGTGTGCTTTGAGATTTCAGCTGGTGTGCAGCAGTTGCTAGGAAATCATTTGAGGAAGCTTTACAGGAGATTACATGTGGGAAAAGGTTTTAGCCATTTTGCAGTAACTTTACAGACAGACTAAACTGAGCCGTATATGTCTTGAGTTATTGAATGTTTTAAAGTATTTCAGCAATCTGAGTCAGAGATGGCTTTTCTGTCACACCCTCTGACCTCTCCCTTGTTTCTTCTTCATATGTTCTGCTCTGCTCAATTTTTCCCAATAAATGTGATTTTTCTGCACTCTGCAGCTCGGCCTGAAGTCTGCCTCGTAATGTGAACTTCCAAATCTCCCACGCAAATCCGTTCCTGTATTCCTAAAGTTATCTGCTATTTCTCGCTTCCTCTCCTCTCCACCCACCATCTTCCCCAAATCCGAGCCGGATCCCCCTCTGCTCAGGCCTCTGGCTGCTCCATTCCAGCCTGTCCTGCCAAATGCCACCTAGCTGAATTGTGGATAAAAATATGACTACAGACTTGTCTGTATTTAAATCTATAGGGTCACACTGAGTATTGCTGGAGCTGTGATCTCCTCTTTTTTAAGTCAATGAAATCTTAGCATAATTATATATCCAACTCATCATCTATACGGACAGACAGTAGCCCAACAGACTTTCTATCTATCGATCTATCTATCTATCTATCTATCTATCTATCTATCTATCTATCTATCTATCTATCTAGTACAAGTATTTAAACATAGCTCCCAACTGTCTCTGATTTCGAGGGACTGTCCCTGATTTGGAGCAATGTCCCTCTATCTCTCTTTCCTCCTCATGTTGGTCTGATCTATATTGTTGTATATAAAATACACTGTTTAACTTTCAAAAAGTGTTTCCCAGTGCTAAACCTTTCATCCGATTTCTAAATTGATGCAATTGTAGATTTCAAAAGTCAATATAAAGGAATAGTAGTGGTAAAAAAAAGCCCTTGTGGGTTTAACTAATCTCTTTTTTTGTTAATTCTCCTTTAAGGGGATGTGGCAGGGGTGTTTCCTTTGCCTACATACTTTTGCTGGTAGGTGTCCCACATTCCCATCTCAAAAAGTTGGGAGGCATGTTTATATAACATCAACAATTTGTTCAGTGCTTTACATAATGTACGTACAACAGTCCCTGTCCTCAAGAAGCTTGCAATCTAAGGTCTCTTTCTCACATGCATACATACACATACTAGAGTCATTTAACCAACCAGCACAGAGAGAGCATGCAAACTCCTTGCTTCTAGTGTGCCGGTTAGGATTTGAATTGGGGACCCCACTACTGCAAAGCAGTAATGCTATCCCCTAAACCAGGGGTCTCCAAACTTTCTAAACAATAGGCCAGTTTACAGTCCTTCTGACTTTAGAGGGGCTGTGGCCATTGGGAGTAGAAAAGTTCCCAACATCAGTGGGAAAAAAAAACAATGCCCCATCTTTGGTGTCAGTGGGAGGAATTGTGTCCCATTATTGGTGTCATTTGGCCTCATTGTTGGTGTCATTGGGAGAAATTGCAGCCCTTCACTGGTGCCAGTGGGGGGAATTATGCCCCATCATTGGTATCAGTGGATGAAATAGTGCCCCAAGGCTGGATAAAAGCAAGCAAAGGGCCACACCGCAGTTTGGAGACCACTGCCCTAAATCTATCTATCTTTTTTTTCTGGTGCAGGGGGCTTCAGGCCTGGGCTACACGCTAACCTATACAAATTTTTTTTTCCTGTTTGCTGGGTGACACGTGCATTGCCGTGTCACCAGTGCGTGCGCACTCACAGCCCTGCGTAGGAACGCTGGTTGCGCCCACACTCACTGTGTTCCGGGCATGGAGGATGCTGTAGCTCCGCCTCCCATGTGGGGTGACACTGAGATCGGCAATGCACGGGTCACCCAGCAAACAGGAGAACCGGAAATAAGAAAAACGGAGCCTGAATAAAACAACTTAGAAGCAAAAATATCACAAAAGGTTAGACTTCTCATGTAATGCTATTATTTAGCAACCGATATAGGCGAAAAAATGTAAGGGTTTAGTATCACTTTAATTTATTTATGTGTTCATACTTTTAAATGCAAAATTGAATATTGTATGTATAGTTATAGCAGCAGCTAAAGGTATTACTAAATATTGGTAATAGGTCCATTGGGTGCTGGGATCAGGAGCAGTTGATTGTTTTAAATCTTTTGTTTCTGGTATTTAAAGTATAAATGGTAAAATGCTTTGCATTGTTTAATTTTTTATTTTTTTTAAATCTAGTCAAAATTAATGAAAGACAATTCATTGCACTTTATGTGCTATTGTGACGTGCGTTGTACTCAAATATGTAGACATGCTGCATTTTTACACTACACACCACAGCTCATGCATTGTGTGAACAAAACACATACAGAGTAATTGTTTTTTCTCTGTACATATGGTGAGTCTGCATCCTTCTTCCTTAGGCTGCATTCACACCTGGGCGTCGCGTTTTCAGGCAGAAATACCCTCATTTTTTTAACGCGATTTTGTACAGGTCAAAAAGTAACCAATGTAAAAAAATACAAAAACATCCAAATCAAGCTACAAAAATACTTCCAGAACTTGTTTGAGCTTCAGGCGTTTTCAGGCTTTTGGCTTCAGGCGTTTTTGAGTGGAGATGTGAACCATCTCCATAGAGAATCATTGATTTTTTCCCCTCCAGCGTTTTGTAGCTTCAGGCTTCAGGCTACAAAATGCTCAGGTGTGAATGGGGCCTAAAGGTAAAAATATATATGTACAAAGCTTGCTAATATAAGAAGGGAGGAATGCACTTAAAATTTGCTGGAAGATGTTCAGATGTCATGATTTTTATTTTCTTATATCTTTACTATGGTGATCATTCATTCTTGCTGCTGTCACCTTTTCAGCTAGAAGATGTTTGCACAAAACACATAATTTACTTTGCAGTATGGGAAAGTAACAACAAATCAGCATTTGTGGCTCACCATCATGTACTGTAGAATGCACTTGCTCATAGAAAAGATGGATCTGTTGATTGCATGGAAAGTAGACTGGGCACTGCACCCTCTCCCATCACTCCTGGGGCACCGCTTTGCTTGTGCCGACCGTTCTTCCCCACATGCACAGCTGAGATACAGGGGGCGGCGCTAGTGTAATTGACAGATTACATCACAGAGCTGGTGAATGTTAGAGACTTTACGC
>BLSH010472475.1:296075-310006 GCA_018402905.1 Glandirana rugosa
CCCCCCCCCCCCCCCCATGTAAACCTGTCATAATGAATGCTGGCCGCCATTGCGCATGAAAGAGGGCAGTTGAGTTCGGTGGGTGGCAGGGTTTTTTTCTTTCGCGGGGGTCGGCGGGCAGTGTTCATCGTGATTGACGATGAACTTATATGGGGTGGCATTTTTATTTGATTTACTCTTTTCATAAAAGACTTGTCAATAACTGTCTTCTGGTTATATTTACGTTCAATATTTGTATTTATTTTGTTCGTAAATAAGTAGGGGTTATCAGACCGTGTATCAGCTAAATACAGTCCACATGCATCAAAACATAGGTGTGCAAAACCTCACATATCATTTTCTTTAGAAAGCAGCCACAGCCTGAGTAGAAAAGCCTGTCCTCCTGCCAGCCTGTTACAATGAAGCACCCTTGTCTTCTAGGAAAGCAGTGGCTTATCCTATCTACAGAGGTCCTAGGCACCATCTGCTGAGTCAGACCTATAGCTCTGCATTTAGCAATGCTGCTTCCCCCCTCCTGTTTAGTGATCTCTTGGGAGACTTGTCAGATTTGTACAAAGGCCACTGCTTTCACACAGAGAGCAAGAGTCCCAATTTGCAGCATGCTGGTGTAAAACAGGCTTTTCTGCTCAGGGAAAAAATGTGAGGACTTTGAACACTTTGTTTTGATGCACCAAGATTGTGTTTAGCTGTATTAAGCCTTTGGCACTATCTCTTGCTGGCTCTTTAAGGTGTTCTGGAAGACAGGAGGCAGAGTTACTGATCATGTGACTGACCACTGTAATTGGCTGTTGAAGTGGTCACATGATTGGGAGCTCTGTCCAATGGTTCCTGTTTGTAAATGGTGTCTGAGAGCTGTAGTTGACAGCTTGGACTTTGCTGTGAGAGCATACATGAGCATGTTCTCAACATAGAACAGTAAGCCGTGCTGATACAGAATTGTTACCCTAGCGCAGAGGGTTAAACTGAAAGCTGAGTGTTTTTTATTATTAGGGAATACAGATATCTGACCATTTGGTAACGTTGTACAACTTGTAGAGGTACAGAAAATATGCACAAAGGTTAAATTGCATGTAAATGTATATTGCCAATAAAACAGTAGGAAAGAAAAACTATAACTATCATTATAAGAATATGTCAATAAAACTATGCTACAAGTGTGTGGCTTTTTGTCGAATTTGCCTATTCACTAGATCGTAATAGAGTAATGGAAACTAAAGCTGCCCATACACAGAACCCGCCCAATATCCCTCAATTGAGCACTTGAAGGAGCCATTTGGAAAATTGGCAGCCTAACAGCGCCTGCATTCAGTCAGATGCAGGCACTGTTTGGGCTTTTTGACAGCTGGTGAGACCAGTTAAGGATTTTCTTTCTCCCTCTCCAGAAGAGGAAGGAGATGAAAGAAACAGGTGTGGGGTAAAGGAGAAGGATGATGGGCTTATCATTGCAGGTTTGATTGAAAGGTTTTCTATGCATTAAGGTAAAAAACCTTTTGTGCTGCAGGATCCCCACAATACTTACCTGAGGGTTATCTTGATCCAGTGATGTGCACGAGAGCAGCAGCTCCTCACCGGGCAGATTTATAGCAGCGGGAGCCATTGACTCTATAGACACAGACAAGGCGGCTCGGAGCGAGCCCACACGAGTGTCCCCATAGAAAGCAGCTTTCTATGAGGGCACTTCCCGAAGAGGAGGATCAGAGCTGCTCTGTGAAAAACCATTGCACAGAGCAGGTAAATATAACATGTTTATTCTTTTAATAAAACCGAAGCTTTAATGTTGCTTTAAGCTGATTGGGTAAACAGGTCCAAATATAACTGCATGGTAGAGGGGAAGCCTAAGGCAGCTTCTCCTGATCCCTCCTCAACTCTACCGACTTAAAGCAAAGTTCCAGGCTAAAATGCAACTAGGTCTTGAACAATAGCGCGCCCCACCCCATATATATATATTTTAGTCGTTTTGTACCGTTCCTGTTGTTTTCAAGCTGGACTTCCGTCCTACCTCGCCTTGGCCAGGTTCGTCATTTTCGTGTTTGCATTTGCCCCCAGAAAGCGCATCGCAACTCGTGCATGTGTAGTAGGAAACTGGTGGTGAAGCTTCACTGCAGTGTGGGTGCGAATCACATGCGATCTCTGAGGATAGCATTAGTCTGAACCTGGGCTAAGCCTAGGTTCACATTGGAGCGATTTGACATGTCCAATTGTATGCTAAATCGGCAGCAATGGCACTGTCCGTATTGGTGCGACGCCGCACTTATTCCCAAAAGTAGTTTCTGTACTATTTTTGGTGACTTTGAGGTGCAATTTCCATAGGCATCTGTGCAGCAACCCACACAGGTCTCTAAAATTGCCCCCGAAGTCGGGACTGACATGCAGGAGTGAAATGGTGCGAGTTCAGCTGAATTTGCACCATTTCATTCCTGCGGTCAGTGTGAACTTAGACTTAAAGCGGAGTTCCACCTTTCCTTAGGTTTATTAAAAGTCAGCAGCTACAAAAAGTGTAGCTGCTGACTTTTAATAAACCGACACTCACCTGTCTCCCGGTCCAGCGATGGAGCCGCACGGAGCCTCGCTCCTCTCCCCCTCGCCTCCGCAGCGCCGGCATTGCTACTGTGGGCACCCGGCCGCGGCTTCACGGCCGGGCGCACACTGCGCATGCGCGAGCGGCGCTGCGCATTGTGATTGGTCCCGAAGTCTTCTAGGACCTCTCCTGTGTCCCAGAAGACTTCGGGAGGGAGGGGGAAGGAGTCCTTCCACTTCCGATCGCCTAAGGCGACCGGGGCGGAAGTACCCCTAAAAATAGGGTATCCCCACCCCCCCTCCTCCCCAAAAGCTCCGTTTCAGCATCTGGAGCTGGGGAGGAGGACTTAAAGCGGAAGTTCCACTTTTGGGTGGAACTCCGCTTTAAAGACTGTTGGATGGGAAAGATGTAACCATGGCTCCCTTATACACAGAAATGTATTATGCTTGCTGTTCAAAATTTCTAGTGATCATCACCTGAGCAGCTATTGGAATATGGTATGTTTAGTGATTGCTAATCAAGCTTTGATCTTTGTTTGTACAGTAATAGAGCTTGCCATGTGTTATTGGGAATAACTTTATGAAACTGAAATTTTAGTAGATGGAAGACCTTTGACCAAAAAGTCATGGCAGAAGGTCTTAAAGCAGTATTAAACCCGAAAAGCAAACATTTGTTATGTTGCAGCTTACCAATTCATAAATGTGATGGCTGCATTGGTTTTCTTCTTGGGCTTTTATTTTCACCAGCTGATCATGCCAGGAAGTCTGGTGTTTTTCAACAGAATAAGCTTTCCTGCAAATGTAGCAGTTTAAGGGGTATTAAAACCAAAATCAAAAATGTAATATATTGCAGCTTACCAATCCTTAGATATTGTGACTGCATGTGTTTTAATTCTTAGGCTTTTTTCCCCCTCTGTGTTCTCCTGGTGATCTGGCGAGTGAACCAACTCTGGATGAAGGAGCACAGGGCGCACATTTGGACAGCAGCATTGTCAGTCTGGGGGAGGGTGGGGTATATGTACTAGCAGATTTAGATACACTAACAGATTGAAGCCAAACACCAGCTAACTCTTTATGGCCTTGTTCACACTTGCTCAAAATACTGATAATGAAAAAACACGCCTATTGCATTACAATACGTTGTTTGTTACGTTTAACACACAATAAAAACACTCCTCAAATGTATGTTTGACACTTGTTGAAAATGCACCTCAGACGTCCCTTTTTTTTTTTTTTTTAGTGTAATGCACTGCAAATGTGTGCTGGCGCTTTTATGATGCAATACCATGGACTTGAATGGTGAGATGCTTCAACTCCCTCCAAACTCACCAAGCACAGCGACGCAACACAAAAGCTTCATGTTTTTATAGATGTGAACAGTTCTGTGCGCTGTCTATATTATCGATTGCAGACTGCTTTGCCTGGCTTATGAGGATCGTTAAAAGTGAGTGTCAAGCGCCTGATTTTAACGCCAACGTAAACACAGCCTATCCTCAGTACCTTTTCACACTGGGGAGGGGCGGTAGCGGTAAAGCGCCGCTATGCAGTCGGGAGCGGGACGCTTTTAACCACCAAGAAGGGGTTACAATCGACGCCGCTCCCGAGGTGGTGTTCACCCGCTTCGGGAGCGCCGTCCATTGATTACAATGGAGGGGGCAGTGCAGGTGGCTTCTGTGCTCACCTAGGTAGCACAGATAGGTGAGCACAGAAGCCAACAACACATGTGAAGGAATCAGAGGACTAGGAGAAACACTGCAGCAAGGAGGAGCCTCTGTTCTTCTGCCTGGACAGAGAACAACCTCATCCCTGCTGACACTCCAGGTTAAGCAAATGGATACTCCACTGCTACTGGGAACACAATTATAGATGCCCTGCACTCAACTAAGGTTCACTATCAAAAAGCAAACATCAGACTGTATATCTGGAGCCCTGAAGTAGGGGCAGAGAGGTGCCAAATGTGGTGAATTTCATCTGTAACATTGATTTTAATCAGATGTCTGGTGAGCCTCAGTTTGTTTGGGTTTTCCTGCAGTTTTATCACCGGTGGAGGAGGATTTGTTGGCGGTCAAATAAAATCCAGCACTAATTTTCATTTGCACTATGGACTTTAAGTTATACACTGGATTATAGTATATGCGCTGCTGTGAATGCTGATTGATTTATTCAATTTATTTATTTTCACTGTTTTGTCAAAAGCTGATCATTGTGAGCACTGCTGTCGGTGTTGAATGGTTTGTCTCATCCCTGTAACTGCTACCTCTGAGAGAGAACTGAAAAAAAAAAACAGACTTACTAGCCAGATCATTAGATTAAAATAGAAGAAAGAAAGCCTAAAAATAAAACTATTGCAGCCACCACATCTAAGAACTGGTAAGCTGCAATACAATGTTTGATTTTGGCTTTAATATCACTTTAAATTGCATTGTGTACTTTGAGTCTGAATTCTGAACCCTAGGAAATGCACAATTTAAAACCTTCTATGGTGGACGTGTGTGTGTGCAGCAGTCTCTTATCAGTGACAACATAGTAAAGGAGGTAGATTCTTGATGGAAGCAGATGATGTGGCTAGTTGTGGATAACAAGAGTTTTGTGTGTATGTATCAGTGCCACACAGTGAACACCATTCTGGGACCGAAGAATCGATTGTCCTGTGGAGGCAGTGCACATCCATCATGACTCTAGTACCTGTCCTGCACTACACAGTGGGGGGATTTACTAAAACTGGAGAGTGCAAAATCTGGTGCAGCTCTGCCTAGAAACCAATTGGCTTCAAGGGGCTGGTAAATTTACATCCATCCTGAAACATCCTTCTCAGCAGCCATAGGGAGAGGAGGGAAGCCAGCAGCACTGAATGTGGAGAAACCCGCATCCAATTCCCATCAGTGTGGACCCAGCCTTAGTAAATCAACTTCGGTGTCCACATGTTGCTATATGACAGTGGTTCTCAACTCCTGTCCTCGGGACCCACTAACAGGCCAGGTTTGCAGGATAACTGAAATGCATCACAGGTGATATAATTTGCTGCTCAGTGATTGCAGTATTCTAGTCTGCGTCTCCCTAAGGTAATACTTAAAATCTGGCCTGTTAGTGGGTCCCGAGGACAGGAGTTGAGAACCACTGACTTAAAGCTTCGTTTTGTTGATTGGAAGACTGACAAGTCAAGTGTTCATGACCACAAAATCCTGCATGAAAGCCAGCAGAAGCCTCAATATTCAGTCTTCCACCTGCTTGTATGGTGTTGCTAGCAGAGACTAATTAATGGTCAGCCCAGTGAGAGATTATAACTGTAGAGGTAGGTGAGTAGTCTATTTGCTCTTCCAGCAACCTTCAGACGGTGACAATATCCCTAGTGTGATATGGATCTCAAGCAAAGATGAGGATATCTTGCACCATTAAAGCCTCATACACACGATCAGATTTTCTGACAAACGGTTGTCCGTTTTTTGTTGCATGCTAGTTTCATGTTGAAAGTGAAGAGGTTACTCACCATACGAAAATTCTCATATGACCGAATTCAACTTCAGGAGTGACGTAATGTGTTGAATAGCTACCTTTTTGTATGTGTTCTTTCGTTTCTGAGCATGCATAGTCTTGCTCTTACGATTTTTTTTTCTGACAAAAACCGTACTAATTATATGAAAATTGGACGTTGTGTTCACATTCGCCAAAAATTTATAGTCTGCACATCCAGCTTTTGTCATATGAAAAATCGAAATCTGCTGTCGAAATCACCATACTAACGATCCGAAAATCGGCAGATCGTTTGTCACACAAAATTTTACTTCCGATTTTCGTATTGTGTGCACGGGGGCCTTAAGCACAGATCTTCTTCAGAACCTGTAGTTATCAGAGTGATTTAATATCTCTGCATTAATATACGAACAATAAGCGTTGTGTATCAGCGCGGGTGCGTCCAGCTTGTCTGCCTCTAAACCACAGCCCGTGAAATCTCTCGCTGGAGCTGAATCGGAGCAGGGCTTTTGCTTACAATAGCATCCTTCATGAGGGAAGGGGAAGATCTGATTGTTCCTGGCAAGAGATGTGCAGCGCTTTTTACTATGCGATAAAGAGGGAGCGAAATAAAGCGAGACTGTCTGATATCAAAGCACTGTGTGCAAATTCCCGCTGTTCTCTATGTTTCCCTCTCCGCAGCAGAGAACAGAGCCGCTCTCTTTGACGGAGGAAGACGTTCACTGTGTGGCTCCCCGTTGACACTCTCTGCTTCCACAGTCCCCCATTCTGCAAGATTTGACACTCATCTCCACGATGCCATAGCAGAGACGTATTGCCGCTGACAGGCGGGAAAGAGTGTGGATGGTTGAAGCAACTGTTTAGTGATTTCTAGGAAGGTGGATGTGTGCAATTTGTATTCTGTCATAGGTGCTGACGGTGTAGGAAACAATTGACGTGCACAATGTGTACAGCTTTTTTTCTTTCTATCAAGGTCTTGTCAATCTGGGAACTAACATTTCTTTTTAAGGAAAATCGTTCCTTTCTCTGACAGTGCAGCTGTATATGTTCTTCAGGCTGGGTTCACACTATCCGGCATTTAAACGGTCCGACTTTGATCCTACTTTGCTGTGCGATTTACGGTCCTACATAGTCGGACCGATTTTCTGTGAACAGAGATCAGACTTTGATCCCAACAATACCAGGCACCTTGTGCTCTGGGGATCTTGAAGGGGAACTCCACGCCAAATTTAAAAAATAAAAAAACGGCATGGGATCCCCCTCCAGGAACATACCAGGCCCTTTGGTCTGGTATGTATTTTAAGGGGAACCCCGTGCCAAATTAAAAAAAAATGGCGTGGGGTTCCCCCCAAAATCCATACCAGACCCTTATCCGAGCACACAGCCCAGCAGGCCAGGAAAGCGGGTGGGGACGCCCAAAGCACCTTGTCCCCATGTTGATGAGGACAAGGGCCTCTTCCCGACAACCCTTGCGGGGGGTTGTTGGGGTCTGCGGGTGGGGACTTATCAGAATCTGGAAGCCCCCTTTAAAAAGGGGGTCCCCAGATCTCGGCCCCCACCCTATGTGAATAAGTATGGGGTACATTGTACTCCTACCCATTCACCTAAAAAAAAAAGTGTAAAATAAAAACCACACTACACAGGTTTTTAAAAACTTTTATTAAAGCCGCTCTGGCATCTTCTCCCCTCTCTAGCTCTTCTTTCTTCTGCTCTTTTGCGTGGTCTTCTATCTTCTGAGGGGTCTTTTTTCTTTTCTCTCTTTGCGGCGTCTTCTGCTCTTTTGCAGGTCTTCTCTATTGTCCTCTTCCCTCTGATCTCCCTCTCTTCTTCTTCCCATGTTGACACTAGGGTTGGTGTTCGTGTTCACGTTAGTTTGATCCGAACATCGCCTGTTCGCTGGTTCGGGTTTTCCCGAACATTATGGGGCGTTCATGGCAACTTTGCGCGCCCCATAATGTTTTAAAATGTCGGTGGAATGCCGCCCGCTGATTGGCCAAAGCATGCACATGACCTGCATGCTTCCGGCTATCCGGTGATAATGGCCGATCTGGCTTGGAAGCTGCTCAGTCTTTATCCCAGGGGATAAAGGGGGCTTCCAGATTCCGATAAGCCCCCCACCCGCAGACCCCCACAAGCACCGGCCAGGCTTGTGGGGAAGAGGCTCTTGTCCCCATCAACACGGGGACAAGGTGCTTTGAGGTGGGGGGGCAGAGCCCCCTTCCCCCAAAGCACCCATACTCCCCATGTTGAGGGCATGTAGCCTGGTACAGTTCGGGGGTTGGGGGCGCTTGCTTGTCCCCCCCCCCCCCCATCCTAACCAGCCAGGGCTGCATGCTCGGATAAGGGTCTGGTTTGGATTTTAGGGGGACCCCTCCAGCGAATTTTTTTTATTGCCAGGAACCGGCAATACATTACAGCCGTGCTTTTAAATGCAAATTTTTCCTATGGAAATGTAATTTTTCTTTGGCTATGTTCTACACCTCGCAGACATGTGCCCTTTTACACACAGACTAAGGACACCCCCCAAGCACAATATTTAAAGGAATTTTTCTTTTTTTTTTTATTTTCACTTTAAGCATTATTAAAATCACTGCTCGTGAAAAAACGATCAATTTAAAAAGTTTTTTTTTTCATTGATACATGTCCCCTAGGGCAGGACCCGGGTCCCCATATCCTTTTTAGGGCAATAAGATTGCATATAACCCTTTAAAATGAGCACTTTTGATTTTTCATGTTTGCGTCCCATAGACTTTAATGGTGTTCGTATGTTCGCCCTGAACTTTTTGTCTGTTCACATGTTCTGGTGCAAACCGAACCGGGGGGTGTTCGGCTCATCCCTAGTTGACACGACGCGATCTCCTTCGCAAATGCCGTCTCCGCTGTGTGCTGTGCCTTATATTGGCATGGGCGGGGCCACCTGCTGACATCACCTGGAGGCCCCGCCCTGTATGGTGTCACAGCCCCACCCCAGGGTGTGACGTCATAAGGGGTGGGGGATCCGACTTGGAGGTGACTTCCATTCAATTCTATGGGCACAAGTCGGATAGAAGTCTCCTTGAAGTAGTACAGGAACCTTTTCTGAAGTCGCTTCGACTTCAGTAGTGTACATTAAAGTGGATGTAAAACCACCAACCACCCAATATAAACTAATGACACAGTATTAATGTATATATACACGCAAGCCTCCTGCATCTATCCCTACCTTTCAAATGTCCTTCCGGTAAGCACTAGCAGCTCTGTAAAACTCTGAAATCAGAGGGTGTCTGTGTTTGCTGGAGTTTGGTGGGTGGAGTTGTGATGTCACAAGCCTCCCCACCCACCTCTATACTGAGACATTGAGGAGGGAGGGAGGGGGGCGTGTAAAAGTTTCTCTGCTGTGTGAAGGAGGTAAACAAATTGCTTGTCACTCACAGAGCAAGGGGCGGATCGACTGTATTTCCCTGTTAGTCGGACTTTCTCTTCCTGAAAAAAGATAAGCTCATTACTCACAGTTGGATTAACTCTTTGTGGCAAGACTGGGCACAGATGACATGACATGCTATACTCTACCAGGCAGAATTATTAATTACATTTTTTTTTTCGGGTTTACATCCACTTTAAGACGGCTCCCATTCATTTCAATGGGATTTCAAATGTCAAGCGACTTGAGGCGACTCAAGTCGGAGCGCAAGTCGCCCCTGTGTGAATGGGCACTTAAAGGAACTGGTGGCCTGATTTCAAGAATTTGTCTTAAGTTTGAGGAACTAATGGAAAAGCAGGTTTGAGCTGAAAAAAAATGAAAAGGGTTTTTAATACAGCTAAATTCAACCAGTTATCACTATGTGAAAGCAAATACATTGAAGTCCGGGACCTGATACCCTGGTGAGTTCTGTCTGTGTCTGCCCCTTATATTGCCCACTGTTGATGTACAATAGGAATAGGAAAGCCAGCGAGGACTGAATTTTTTTTCTTCTTTCTAGTTTTGGCCTTTCCAGCTATGAGATACTGAGGAAGAGTACTGCCCAAATACAGTCATTTTGTTGTTTATTTTTTCCTCATTAGCAGTGTGTTCTAGGTTTGGATCCCATAAACTATGAACAAATCACCTTCCTAAGTATGTCTGAGACCAGTTTGGACTGGTTGTTTATTAGTAGCCCCTCTGCTGAAAGATGGATATGTCTGACCTTGAGACTGTAATATGTCAGCAATCTATTACCTTCTCATCTTATCTTGTTCTTTACCTGGAAAGTGTGCTAAACTAGCAATTACACTTAATAGACTTTATGTTCTAGGAAAGTAGAAGACTGTAAATGTAACCATTGTCACCCTTTTGAACCTGGTTCTGGAATTCTCTTTCCTGGTACATTGTGACTGTTAGTTGCCTTTTGAACTGCTTTGTGGGCGTTGCTTAATATTCTCATGGCTGTCTGAATAAACCTAGAAAAGTCATTATTCTATAGATCTTGGTTTCCATTTGACCATACTAAATTGTATATTAGAATTTTTTGCTGCCAAAATGTAAACAGCTAGTTCAGCTAAACCTGACTGGATGCTCTTGGGTTAAGATGGAACTCCAGTCAAATCTAGTTTTGAAACCGATGATGAGATTTTCAAAATATAAAACTAGACACCCTACTGACCATGACCACTTTTATTGGGGGTGGGGGAAATAGCAGCACACAAATCACACTATACCAAATGTTTGGTGTGGCCAGATGGTGTTAACAGTGGGAGAGGATTAAAGGGGTATGGTTTAATGGCACCAAAGCCTACTTTTCTCAGGGTCGGGAGTGCATAACACACAGAGTGTACAAGTCAAAAGAAGTAAAGTCTCCCATTCAAAAATTCCCACTCCCCCCATGACAAAACCTCAAGCACATATATTCCCCTCCCTCCCTGGAATGTATTCACCAGATCTTGGCATGGCATTGCTGGTGGGTCCCTACAGTCCACCATCTGCTGATGGGTTTCCTGCCCTCATCTCTGTTTGTAGCACTTAGAATGCACCATATACTTGCAGGACAGGTAGGGGTCTGTGGCATCAGGTGGAGCACTTCACCTCACCAGCACATGCTATTGGAATGTGATATCGATAACCCCGGGCATAGCTGGAAGCAGGCACACTCCTTCCTTTCGCCTCCTGCTGCAGTGACCGAAATCTTAATGTTGATGGATTATGCTGCAGCCATCTGGGCTGGAAACACCATTATGAAAGCTAGACAAAATCGGGGTCACTTTTTTCCAGAGAGAGCCCCTAAAATTGTTTACTATCTTCTGAAACCGGGGACATCTGGTCATCCTAGTTTTGGATGAATAGAGAAGCGTTAGATACTCCATTGGAACTTATGAGACTTTCTGTCTCAGATTCCCTAAAAGGAACAGATATCTAACACTTCCCTACTCCATCTAAAACAAAGCAAAACTATTTTGCTTGATTTCCACTCTTAATAACTTTATTATTATTATTTTTATTCTATCTTGCAATGGAACTTGGGCTGCAGTGTTTCCCTGAGGTGTTTTTTGTTTACCATACCCATGGCTATTGTCAGGAGTCAAGCAAGAGTCTCATTTTACCCATTGCATGCACTTTACACAAAGAGGGAAGTCGGCAAGTCGTGTACAGTTCCTTGAAAAAGTATTCATACCCCTTGAAATTACCCACATTTTGTCATGTTGCAACCAAAACATAAATGTATTTAATGGGATTTTATGTGATAGACCAACACAAAGTGCCACATAATTGTGAAGTAGAAGGAAAATGATAAATGGTTTTCAAAATTTTTTACAAATATCTGAAAAGTGTGGGGGGCATTTGTATTCAGCCCCCCCTGAGTTAATACTTTGTAGAACCGCCTTTCACTGCAATTACAGCTGCAAGTCTTTTTTGGGAAGTCTCTACCAGCTTTGCACATCTAGAGAGTGACATTTTTGCTCATTGTTGTTTGTAAAATACCCCAAGCTCTGTCAGATTGGATGGAGATCGTCTGTGAACAGCAATTTTCAAGTCTTGCTACCGATTCTCTTTTTGATTTAGGTCTGGACTTTGACTGGGCCATTCTAACACATGGATATGCTTTGATCTAAACCATTCCATTGTAGCTCTGGCTATATGTTTAGGGTCATTATCCTGCTGGAAGGTGAACCTCCACCCCAGGTTCAGGTCTTTTGCAGACTCTAACAGACTTTCTTCTTAGATTGCCCTGTATTTGGCTCCATCCATCTTATATACTCTGACCATCTTCCCTGTGCCTGCTAAAGAAAGGCACCCCCACAACATGATGCTGCCATCACCATGTTTCGTGGTGGGGATGGTGTGCTCAGGGTGATGTGCAGTGTTAGTTTTCCGCCACACATAGCGTTTTGCTTTTAGGCCAAAAAGTTGAATTTTGGTCTCATCTGACCAGAGCACCTTCTTCCACGTTTGCTGTGTCCCCCACATGGATTCTCGCACACTGCAAATGGGACTTCTTATGGCTTTCTTTCAACAATGGCTTTCTTCTTGCCACTCTACCATAAAGGCCAGATTTGTGGAGTGCATGACTAATAGTTGTCCGGTGGACAGATTCTCCCACCTGAGCTGTAGATCTCTGCAGCTCCTCCAGAGTTACCATGGGCCTCTTGGCTGCTTCTCTGATTAATGCTCTCCTTGCCGGCCTGTCAGTTTAGGTGGATGGCTATGTCTTGGTAGGTTTGCAGTTGTGCCATACTCTTTCCATTTTCGGATGATGGATTGAACAGTGCTCTGTGAGATGTTCAAAGCATGGGATACTCTTATAACCTATCCCTGCTTTAAACTTCTCCACAACCTTATCCCTGACCTGTCTGGTGTGTTCCTTGGCCTTCATGATGCAGTTTGTTCACTAAGGTTCTCTAACAAACCTCTGAGGACTTCACAGAACTGCTGTATTTATACTGAGATTAAATTATACACAGGTGGCCTCTTGTTTACTAATTAGGTGACTTCTGAAGGCAATTGGTTCCACTAGATTTGAGTAAGGGGGGCTGAATACAAATGCACGCCACACTTTTCACATATTTATTTGTAAGAAATATTGAAAACCATTTATCATTTTCCTTCCACTTCACAATTCTGTTTCACTTTGTGTTGATCTATCACATAAAATCCCAATAAAATAATTTTTTTGTTGTAACATGAAAATGTGGAAAACTTTCAAGGGGTTGAATACTTTTTCAAGGCACTGTAGATACACAGTACATAATATTAGCAGAACAGCTAGCAAAATGTGTTTCCTAAGCCCAATTGGAGCAATGTAACACACATCTGTGGACTTGGAGGCTAGCATGGCAGATATGGGTTTCACATTGTTGTTTTCTAAAGACTGTGATGGCCATTGCTCCTGGATTACTGTTTGTTGCAGAATAGAGGTGGCTGACCACCTCTCCTCCTGTCTACTGGTTCATGTTGGCATTAGCGATGTGGTCAGGGGTCATCTGCTAAGCTGACTTCCTTTAAAGAAGATTCGTCTTGCTCAGCTGTCAAGTTCCAAAATGATGGATGACGCAGCTGGTGACACAACCCAGGCCAGTCAGAGGGGTCAGAGCATTGCGTCAGTAACTCTCTCTGTAGTTGTTATAGGAACAGGCTGGGAATTGTGCCAGAATGAATGATAATCCATTTTGTAATATCTTATTTCATTCCCTTTCTGGAGGAGCTGTCCTCATGGCTGGCCCTGTGACAGTTTTATTGTTGGCATATTTGGTGTCGTCTGCTCTGATCAGTGTTGTACGATTGATTGTAAGTGGGTATGGAGACATTTGTAGTTTCACAACAATTGGAGAAGTGTGGGATGAAGAAGAAGCCCCAATAGCTAGAATAATTACAATATAGATGGTGCTGAGTGAAGTTCCAATTTAAGATTACCTTACGACTATTTTTGAAGTCTATGGCCCTTGTTTGAAAAAAGATGGGGGGGGGGGGTGTAATCAGTGTGCATTGAACCTGT
>BLSH010472475.1:310016-321053 GCA_018402905.1 Glandirana rugosa
CTGGGCTGAACGTTAGTTGTAAGGTTAAGTAGGGTTTTCGCTAGATAGCCGATCCCAACTCCAGTCCCGAGACACGTTCGTGAGTTCAAGGATGTGTGTGTGTGTGTGTGTGTTGATTGGTTTGTTACAGAAATACCTAGACCGAAACACGTGTTCACTTGTTGTCATTCCGAGGTACGTGTGACCACATTTTTTGCAACGAAGATGTCCTCAAAACACAAGACGGACATCTTCGTTGAGTTACAAAGGGATACCTGCCAGTAAGCTCCATTCAGGAATGCAAATGAGAAGGGTTTTTTTTCCTGCCTCTAAACGTTGATCTCAAAATATGCCTCTAATCCTCCTAATGTTCATGGACACATAGGGAAACATTGAGTTGCTTCTACAGGCAGAACACAAAACTCCTGTAGAAGCAACGTTTTTTACACCAGTGTGCATGGAGCCTTACTGTTGTTCACTTGTGCACAAAGCCAGATCCATAAAGACATTGTTTGGTTAGTTGTGTGTGTGTGTGTGTGTGTAGGAACTTGAGTGCTTGCACAGAGCCCTGACCTCAACCCTAGCCGATAGATCGCTTTTGGGATGAATTGGAATGTTGATTGCAAGTCGGGTCTTCTTGGCCAACATCTTTATCTGACCTTTAACAGAATAAGTAATCAGCCAAAAGATCAGATGGGGAGTAAGGCCAGGCATAGATGAGTCAAAAAGCAAATGTTCTGTCAATTGAATAATTAAAATGGCACTTACGATTGTGTCATCATTTGTTTTGTTTTTCTAAATAAAAACCCAGCAAGTGTGAAAAACAAAGGATTTGACGATCGACGGGAATTTTTTAAAAAAAAACATATTTTTATTGAGTTTCTCGATATGGCAATGTGTTACCCACGCAGGGGTATGGCTGGTTCCAGCCTTAACAGACAACAACACAACACAATACCTATTCCCAACACCCCCCCCCCCAACAAAAAGTACCATGACCCCAACACTGAGGACAGGGATCAAGATAATATCATGTATGTCTAATCAGCCATTATAATCAATGCGACTATACTTCCTGGGTACCGGATTGTCAAATGTACATCTGCAGCGATATGTGTATCAAACTAAGATTATGGGGCGTCCTCCAGCCAGCTAGACCAGACCTTTTGATATTTGAGGGGACAGCCTCTATTAGCATACGTGGTCCGGTAGAAGGGTAAGTTTTTGTCTATGAGAGCCCCCACAGACGGGGGAGATGACTTCCAATTTATGGTTATGGCCTTGCGGACATAAAAGAGGAGGAGGGAAAGCAAAGTTTGTTTGGCAGTGGAGATGGACAGTTGTTCTACCAGGCCCAGGAGACAGTATTTGGGGTCCAAAGAGACCACTATTTGGGTTTTCTGCGTAATAACAGTCCTCACAGCTCTCCAGTAGTCCACAATAGCTGGGTATGTCCAGAAGATGTGAGAGAAGTCTGCTTTCTCATCAGAGCATCTCCAGCACTCAGAGGAGTGGGAGATTGACATCCTACGAAGCCTGTAAGGAGTGAGATATGCTCTATGCAAGATTTTGAACTGTATCATAATATCATTAGAGGATATTAAAGCCATAAAGGGAAAGCACCATACCTCCTCCCAGTCCTCATCATCCAGCTCCGGAACATCTCTGGACCATCTCATCCGCAGAGCGGATAGCTCAGGGCTAGATGCCACCGAGAAATATGCATAGAACTGGGATGTAGGCTTCCTTAAATCTGGCGCTCTGGCAATCGCCTCAATTTCGGGACAAGAGAAGGTAACCGGCTGACCCAGAAACTGGCAACGAGAGGCATGGGTGATCTGATAGATTTTATTTCTCTTTTAAGGCTGTAAAGGACAGGAGATCTGATTGTGATATAATATGCTCAAAGGACAAAATCTTATATTTGGCCCAAGCCTGGGGATCTGGGATGGAGTAAAAATGCGGCATATTGGGATTACGCCAAAGAGGAGTGTGGGGGGAAATGTCAGATACCGGTAGGGGCTGCTTTTTGCCCGCGGCCTCCCAGGCTTTCAGCGTGGTACGCATCGAAGGGGGGAGGTAGTGAGGAGACTTTAGGCCCCTATATAAGAGTGATTTAAGCGCCTCCAAGGACTGTAAGATCGCCGCTTCTAATACCACCGCAGAGTTCTTAAGGTCCGGCTGCAGCCACCAGTAGGCAGTAACCAATTGGGATGCAAGGAAATAGCGTGAGCAATCTGGCATGGCCAGACCGCCCCTATCCTTGGGCCTTGTGAGGGTAGAAAATGTATAGCGGGGTTGATTAGAGTTCCATATGAAGGTTTTAAAGATTTGGTCAATTGAGTTGAAAAAGCTACGGGGCAGCCACTGCGGTGAATTTCTAAAAATATACGTGAGCTTCGGGAGAACTTTCATTTTATAAGGTTTATGTGACCCAAAAGGGATAGGGGGAGGTTACTCCATGCCCTGAGCCAAGATCTGATGTCAGCCACCACGGTTCCAAATTGTCTTGTATAAAATCTTTCACATCTCTCGAAACCACTATACCTAGATAGGTAAATTTTGTTCACCCAACTCAAAGAGAGATCGAACCGGGAGGAGTGTACGGCCCCTCGGTCTATGGGAAACAGCAGTGATTTCTGCCAATTGACCCGAAGGCCCGTGAATTTCGAGAAGACACCCATGAGTCGGAGGGCACCCTCCAGAGAGGCACCAGCGTCATTAAAGAACAACAGGAGGTTGTCCGCGTATAGTGCCACCCTCTCTTCCAGCCACCCCACCCCAAGGCCTCGTATATCAGGGGAACAGCCTAGCGCTTCAGCGATAGGTTCCATGGCCAGGGCGAAGAGAGTCGGAGAGAGGGGGCACCAGACAAGGTGCAGCTGAAATGAGGCGGAGACAGAACCACACAATCTGACACAAGCCGAGGGGGCCGCATAAAGGGTCTTAATCCAGTCAATGAATCTTAATGGGAATCCCATTCTTCTCATCACCTCCCAGAGATATATCAACTCCACTGTATCAAAAACTTTTTTCAAACCTATGGAGGCGATGACTCTAGAACCCTGGTTAGTATGCGGAGCGTGTATATTGGAGAAAAGTCGCCGGATGTTGTCGGTTGACCTACCAGGCATAAAGCCTGTTTGGTCCATGTCTATCAGTGAGTTAATTACCTTATTCAGCCTAGTCGCTAGTAGTTTTGTAAGGATTTTAAGGTCACAGTTCAATAAGGCTATGGGTCTGTAAGATGCGCATAATTTGGGGTCCTAACTAGGTTTTAGGATCAGTATTATGTGGGCCTCTCGCATGGACGCTGCAATGACCCTGTCCCTCAAACATGTACTAAATAAAGAGGCTAGTCTAGGCGCAACTGTCTCGGCGTTTGACCTATAAAATTCATTAGGCAGGCCGTCAGGACCAGCCGCCCTCCCAGCGGGGAAGGAACGGATGGCCCCCACAACCTCCTCTGTGGTAATGTCCGCAACCAGACCCTTCCTCTCCGTGTCCGACAGCCAGCCCAGGGCAACTGTATCTAGAGTATCTAGCATGGGTTTACTATCAATATTATCTGAGAGAGAAGTAGTATATAGTTGCTTAAAGTAGTTAGTGAATTCCTTCAATATATCCTGCTGAAAAGTAAGGGTCGTGCCCTCTGCTGACAGAATCTCGGGGATAACAGTAAGGGGGCAGTCCTTAGGGGGCTTACGGGATTGTATGCCTAACCTAGTTAGCTCCGCCACATGCAAATGTATTTCCCTACGAGCCCCAGCCATAAGGTCATAGTGTTCTACCGTGGACGACTCTGAATACCTAGCCGTGGCCTCCACGGCTGCTGTGTACAA
The DNA here is from genome assembly GCA_018402905.1 of Glandirana rugosa. Taxonomy (NCBI): domain Eukaryota; kingdom Metazoa; phylum Chordata; class Amphibia; order Anura; family Ranidae; genus Glandirana; species Glandirana rugosa. Next base: position 313,838 of record BLSH010472475.1, read on the forward strand.
TGGGTCCGTCGCCGCCTCCATCTCAGCATGAATTGTAGCTGCTAGTGAAATGTACAATCCTCTGGTGTGGGCTTTAAACGTGTCCCACACCAGTTGCGAGGGTGCCGAGTCTTCATTAACAACCCAGTATTCCCTTAGCTCAGGAGGGATGCATTCCAGGGCCCTCTCATGATAGATCCAACACGGTCTCAACCGCCAGAGTGCCCTGTCTCGAATCCCCCGGGCGGCCACCTCCAGTTTGAACGGAGAATGATCCGAGAGGCACAAGGGGAGGTAACACGCACCCTGTATATCCCCCAGGAGAGCTTGATTTGCAAATGCAAGGTCGATATGCAAAGCGGACCAGTGGGAAGCAGAGAAGCAGGAATACTCATGCCTCTGAGGGTGCAACCACCGCCATACCTCCGTCAGACCTCCAGCCTGGGCCCAATCCCTCAGGTCCGGCCTAAAAGCGAAAGAGGGGGTGGGTCTATCCAGCTCTCGTGAGAGGGTGGCGTTGAAATCACCCAACAACAACATTTTTGCAGGACAATACTGGGATAATTTTTCCATAGTATCATACAGGGGTTGCATAATACCAGGGGGCGGTAAGTACACGTTAAATAATACATATTTTTGCCCACACATGGTGAATATTAATATAACATATTGTCTGTTGGGGTCGGTATGAACCACTTCAACCGCACAAGGCAAGCTTTTGCTGATCAACACCGATACCCCCCGGGAATATGAGGAATAGGTGGAATGATACAGTTTTTGAATCCAGGGGCGCCTCAGGGCCTGAACCCTGCTGCCCATTAGGTGTGTCTCCTGGAGCATGACCACGTGTGGCCTATGCACTTTCAGATATTGAAATATTGCAAATCTTTTAAATGTATTGTTAAGCCCTCTAACATTCCAGGATATGATGGACAGGGCTTCAGAAAAGGGAGGCATTGTACCAATATATGAGATTGAACTGGACCCTGAAGCAGGCCCTTGCCTGATGGACTGGGAGCACCCTGCGCATGAGGGTGTTACCACTGGTCCACTCCAGGGAGACGCACCCAAACCCGACCAACATTAGAGCAATTATGAAGCATAGTCTGTACCCATATACCTGTAATATTAAAGACAAATGCATCATATGATTAAAGTTACCCAAGTCCTCAATGGTACTTAACAGACAACAAAAGACGTTCCCGACCAGTGCACCCTTGACCAGAAAAAAAAAATGGTCAAAACACTAACTGTGGGCGCAAGGTTTCGTCCCCTAACAAACAATTGGAACATGTATCTCGTCCTATATGAGGTACAAGATATTGGTTAGTTTGGGGGATGGCCTGAACCAGTCCTAGGAGTCAGACCACTATAGATATACCCTTCTGTTCGGTCCATGAGAGCTCCGCCATGTACGGAGAACAGGTAAGGGGGCCAGTCCCGCCATCTTGCATAAGCCATGGGGTCACATCATAATGAGCTACAGCAAACAAAAAGGAGGAAAAACAAAAATGTGGTGTGGCCCATTACCCGCAAATTAGAGAAAGGCATGGTGCTGTGAGACTAGGAATCACTCAGGATGTTAACACTATGTTCAGGGGGAAAGGAGAGAAGCGGTGCAGGGGGAAGATCAAACTTATCTGGAGTCAAGCCAGGAGACCGATGCGGCAGGGGAATCAAAGTAGTGTGCTGATCCATCCTCAATTACACGGAGGTTGCTGGGATACAGGAGACTGTACTTCAGGCCCCTGTCCCGGAGCCTCTTCCGGACCTCTGTAAAGGATCTCCTGCACTGCTGCACCTCTGGTGAGTAATCCGGATAGATGGATATCTTGCTGTTCTCATAGGTACGTTTTTGTGCCCCACGAGCTGCTGACAGGAACCTGTCCCGATCGCGGTAATTCAGTAATTTGATCAGGAACGGGCGAGGGGTAGCTCCAGGTATTGGAGGCCTGGTGAGTCCTCTCCACCACGTATGTAGCCGGGAGATCGGTAAAGTTGAACAGGGTGGCGAGGAACCGTTCTGCAAACTCAGCCGGTTTGGCGCCCTCGGCCCGCTCCGGAAGCCCCACCACCCGCAAGTTATTTCTCCTCATCCGGTTTTCCATATCCAGGGTTTTCTCCTGCAGGGCCCGAACCTGGAGCTGAAGAGCACTCACCTCTCTGGAGTCGTCTTGCACGGTGTCCTCAAGCCTGGAGAGGCGCTCCTCCGCTTCTGACATGCAGGAATGGATCTTCTCCAGATCATGGCGGATCAGGCTGATCTCCGTGGATATGGAGTCCACCTTAGGGGTCAGCGCTTCCTTCAGAGAGATGATTGCCGCCATCAGATCAGCAAGCGAGGGCGCCGTACCCCGCCATGAGGGACAGGGAGGACAGAGCAGCCACCACGGATGCACCTGAGGAAGTTGTCAGCCTCGTGTCCAAGATGGCCACGGCTGGAGAGACAGGAGGAGGGTCCCGCAATGGCTTTCCTTTTGCAGCCGCCTTCTGCTTGGTGCGGTACATCGGAACCGACGGGACCAAGACCGGGTCACTCAACACGATCTGGGCAGCACTTTAGAGCCTGTAGAAAGCTAGTCCGTAGTGTCAGGATAACCGTTTAAGGATCAGTTGCGGCGGAGCTCAGCCTCCGCACGTCTGCTCTCCTCTACATCTGGTCATGCCCCCACGATCCACAAGAATTTTAGTTTGTTTTTCGACTCGCCCATGGTCTGCTTAACCGGTTTCCGGACCGGCTCACATACATTTACTGCTGCAGAGTGGCACGATACTGCGCATCACTGTCTATAAATGTGGGCGTGCTCTCGTGCCTACCGCACTCTCCAGCAGTATGGCCGTGGGTCAAGCAGACTCAGTGTCCGCTGTTTAGCCGCGATTGCCTGCCACAGAAGAAAAGCGGGGAACCGCAGATGTAAACATGGCGGTGGGGACATAAGAGATCTACTGATCCCTGTCACTGGGATCAGTTAGATCTCCTATGCCCCTGGCAGCCCAGCCCCCTCACAGTTGGAACACGCCTAGGGAACACAGTTAACCCCAAGATCGCCCCCTGCAGGTTAACCCCTTCACTGCCAATGACATTTATACAGTAATCAGTGGTTATTTAAATTTCTGATTGCTGTATAAATGTCATTGGTCCCAAAAGAGTGTCAAAAATGTCCGACATGTCCGCCTTCAATATCACAGTCCCGATTAAAAATCGCAGATCGCCGCCATTACTAGTAAAAATAAATATAGTAAAAACGCCATAAATTCTCATGGTTTTGTAAATGCGGCAACTTTTGCGCAAACCAATCAATAAAAGGCAATCGCATTCTTCTTTTTTTTTTTTTTTTACCACAAATATGAGGAAGAATATGTATTAGCCAAAACTGATGAATACATTTTGGACTTTTCAGAGCAGTATCTCAATGGCTAAAACGGAGTAACATGTGGCTGCATGGCATAATCTCTATAAAGCCTAGTACACAGTATTATTATTATTTTTTTTTTTTTCAACCCAGTGGGCTGAATAAACAAATACTGAGTAGCTCTGGAGAAGCTCACTGTACTAACTATACAATGTTAGTACAGCCATCTCCCCGCTGAGCTATTGTGTTCTGACAGGGGAACTGGCCCCCTGCCAGAACACACCGGTCAGCACTCGCAGCCATTGGCTACCAACGGCGATCGGATGCTGGTTGTCCAGCATGCCTGTTCAACAGAAGCCAGCCGCTTGGCCGGCTTCTGTCGGGCAGGCTGATGCACACATGTGCCGAATGTCAGCCGGTTTCTGTTGAACTGATCGATATGCGGCCCTTATGTGCCAGGCTTAAAGTAGACCTATAGGCAAAACTTTTTTTTTTTTTTTTTTTTTTTTCATTTTGGTTAGAGAAAGGGAGGGTTGTGACCCTGTCAGATTTTCTTTTTTTTCGCTATCTTTGTCCTTCTGCAAAGCTTTCCCTTCACTTCCTATTCCATAGCCAAACAGGAAATGAGAGGAAATCTCTGCAAATTAGGGGAATTCCTTGGGGACGACCGGGTCACCAGAACTAGTGTCCCCATTAGATGAATTCCCCTCTGTTACTTTTCTTTGGACAACCCAAAATTTTGGGATTTGCTTTCACTTTCAATAACGGTAAACAAGACAAATAGAGAGGGTGACTCTTTAACGGGGGCACAAACCGTGATAAAAACTGACAGGTGTTCTAATCTCTCTCCACCCAATCAAGAACTAAAAAAGAAAGTTTTGCCTTTTAGTTATACTTTAAGAGTCTATTACCACACTGGCTGTGCAGGGCGCGAATAGCTGGGGCTGCCAATGACCTGTCACTATAGTGAACTGGGCCAGTGGCAGCACCTTGCCGCTTAGAGCTGCCGCAGGAATCTCTGATTTCTGCTGTTACAATTCGCAGCGACCTAAGTCGTCAGTGTGAACATAGCCTTAGGCACCGGTCTGGCTGCCGCATGCTAGTTTTGACGGTGAAGGGGCACGCGCCTGGCTGCAGATCACTTGCCAAGTTATCTCTGCCTCTCGGCGATGCTTAAAACGGGCGTTTAGCCGCGGTTTACATGCCGGGTTTTGCCACGTTCACGTCTAGAAATTGTTGTGTTTTTTTTTTTTAAATGACAAACGCTGCTAAAAGCGAGTTAGGTGTTCAGACACGTGGCATTTGGCATTTCAAATGCCTCTGAACACATTTTTTTGCTTTCCAAAAAAAGCCTCTAAACTCAACTGCCTGGAAACGACCTTAAATGACCCTGTGTACATGTGCTGATAAGATAACCAGATGAGTTCAGGGGCATCTGGAAAAAACGCCTAAATGCCTCTAAAGGTCCATTTTAGGCTTCATGCACACAGGACGTTAAAAAAAATGTCAGTAGCTTATCAGTAATTTTTTTTTCAGCTTTTTTTTTACCATTTTTGCGCCGGTGTTAATGAGCGTTAATGAGCATTTTTTAGCACTGGCGTCCAAAGAGCGTTTTTTTAAATTCTTTTTTCAATGGATACAAAATGTCCAAAAACGTTGGTGAGTGGCGTTCGTGAGCGTTTTTGGGCGTCATTGTTTTTACAGCTTAAAAACGTCTCTCGGAACCCTCAGGTCTTGGGGTTTTTTTTACAGCTCAAAAACATCTAACTGCTAAAAACAGTTGATAACAGCCTATGTGTGCATGAACACCTAGGATAACATGATGGAGGGTTTATTGACTGTAGAAAAAAATGACTGCTGTAAAAACATCAAAAAACTTCCTGTGTGCATGAGGCCTAAGAGGCAGCAGTGTGCATGAGGCCTAATTGTCAGTGTCCTATTTGTCCATGCACACATAGGCTGTTATCAACTGTTTTGGGCAATGACGTAAAAACCCCAAGACTAGTGGGTTCTGAGAGGCGTTTTTCAGCTGTAAAAACCGCCTAACGCTCAAAAACGTGCAAAAACGCTGCTCATCAACGTTTTTGGTCCATTAAAAAAAAAAAGAAAAACGTTACTGCTCAAAAACGTCAGTGCAAAACGCAGATATAAGCTGAAAAACGCACTGCAAAGCTACCGATTTTTTTTAGAACTTTTTAAAATGTCCAGTGTGCATGAGGCCTTAATGTGGACAATGACAACTTGGTCAAACAGCGTCTAGAAAAACGACAAGCTGTAAATAAGTCTTTGACGCGCTGTCCAATAATAACACTGCTAGCTTTCACTACATTGGCTCTGAATGGTCCCATGGCATCTCTGTGCCTTCTCTTACCACATTGGCTGTGTGTGATCACAAGATGACAGTACACTGCCAGCTTTTCCTGCATTGGCTCTGAATGATCACATGATATCTTTCAAGTCCTGTAATCCCAGTGTCTCTAGTATACAAAACACTTTGTATTCTGGATTCTGTTTTATGGTAACAACCTCTTTCTGTATTAAGGTCACCTTTTCTGCACAGTGGCAGGCTAGGTGTGTTTTCTGTGATGTTGCAAATATCTCAAGTAGGAGAGGTGAGATAATGAGGCCTAACAAGGGGAATATTCTCATTTTAATAAGGACAAATAGGAGAAAAGCTGCCAAATTTATGAGAATTAGTGCGATCCGCTCTCTGAAGGGTAATTCTCCGTCACTTATCCAGTAAGTGGACCATCTGGAGCCAAACCATAATGAGCTCAAACTGAATATCGACATAGAAAAAGTCATTTATGTTTTACATAGAATATGGAATTAGGCACAAACCGGATGAAGCACAGCCCATAGGGCATATATGAGGCCTCAATATGAGGGTTAACCCTTTCTGTCTCTAGAAAAGTCACATTGTGCTCCTTACTTCCCTTTCACCTGCCGGGCAAAGGGTTAAATGTGGATTTTTTTTTCCATGGATAATCCTTTTTAATCTTTTAGAGAGGAAAATCTGCCACAGTGGATTTGTAATGTGATTCTTTCTGGGATTAACTCTCATTTGTATATTTAAATCTTTATGTGTCAAGGTCATGGTAGCCAGAGATCCTACTGAATCTTGGCTGCGGCCATTTGTGGAAAGCCTTCACGGCCCATAATGTATTTTCCAACTTTGGCCTCAAAATTTCAATTTTTAGAAAATGCCTGGAGTCTTCCAGTCACTAGTTATTAGTGACACCAGTAATTAGACATTTGAGAGGGGCTTTTCTGGATGTGTATTTTGTGGAAGTCATCAAGAAGAAAGATATTAAAGTGTATGTAAACTCTACTATTGTACTTCCCTAATTTGCTCCCTTTTTGGTCTCATAAATATACTATTAAAGTGGTTTTCAAGTCATGACAACCACTTTAAACTACAGAAATATTTGTCCCATGTGAGAATAGGACGACTCACCCACTAGGGGAGAGAGAAGGGGGCTATGGGATTTTACATGGTACCAAAATGGACTCACAAACTGGTTGTTTGTATAAAAACAAATATTTATTCAATACATACGTATATATATAAAAAAAAAGGAACTTTTTTATACATTCATTACATCACCATCCCATGTAGTGGGTAATAGTTAAATGTTATTTTTTCACAGTCATTCTACTAGTGCTTCCCGACCAGTTTCGCGGTTATCCCGCTTCTTCAGGAGAATGCACGGTATTAGCTGTGTATTGCTATAATAGACAATAGATATTAGTACATTTTTGACAAAATCATCATATTTAGTTACATTTGTCTTATATGCAACACTATTCACTGTATATGTGTGGCCCACAACAACACTGCCACCTACCTGTGTGTCCGAGCCACTTCATCAAGGCCTATGGTC
>BLSH010472475.1:365439-384778 GCA_018402905.1 Glandirana rugosa
TCAACGAGGTCTCGAAGTATTTACTCCGTTTCCAAGTGAAACGTTTCTTATGGGTTAGTACACGTTCCTTTTTTTTTTTTCTTTTGTTGTAAAAACGAACGTGTACTAACCTACTACTTTCAGTAGTCTCGAAGACGAGTAAATGATTTCCTTGCACATGATTGGGTATTCTTTGCAAAGTGAACCTTTGCCTCATTTATGAAGCTCTGGAGCAACTTCTCTTGCAGAGTGCACAATCCCCACATACTGCTCCAGGAAACCCATTCTCGTGGATACCCTTTGTGTTGAATGTGTATTTGTAAAACAGATATTTCAATAAAATATTTTAAAAACTTGGTTATAAATGCTAAATAAATAAATAAAATTGATTCATTTATCATTATAGTTTCCAGTGTCATTACAACAGGAGTGCAGAGCTTTTGAGGTAATGTTCTGGTTCCTGTCTGATATATGGATGACTGAATTTTCCTATTCTCCTCTATTTCAGTTCTTGTGCCTGAAGAACATTCGAACATTCCTGAAAGTCTGCCATGATAAATTTGGATTACGGAATGCTGACCTCTTTGACCCGTTTGACCTTTTTGATGTTCGGGATTTCGGGAAGGTAAAGAGCTGCCCTTTTTTCATGTGCTGTGCACTTCAAATTCCAGTTCTGTCATGTTGTTGGGAAGCTGAATGATTTGCCAGCTTTTATCTTTTTTGGGATGCTAGAATAGTGAGATCGACCCATCAAAATGCCCAGTTCCACCTATCTACAGCCACGATCACAAAAGCATATAATCATGGCACCCTGCACAGATTGGTAGCAGGGGTCTCCAAACTACATCAAAAGATGCAGTTCACATTAAGGTGTCCGTTTATGAAACTGTGATCAGCGGTGATCCCAAGAATCACCACTGATCGCAGCTCATTTTCGGTTTATGAAGCAGAGATAATCGGGAGAGATAATGTTCTCTGCTGATTATCTCTGTACACAGAGAACTGTCATTCACTGACACAGAAACGGCCAGTTTATGAAGCTGCGATCTCCGCACTTCACTGGTGAACTCAGTCAGGATTCACCCTCCCCGATTCACCAGCTCAGAGGTGGTGAACTGGGGGAGTGAAGAGGGAATCCTGGGGAAGGAGGAAGATTATAGACTTCCTCCTGCCTCGTTCAGACCCCTCAACACATTAGCCATGTCCCCCTGCCCTGTATATGTGTATATATGCATATACATGTATATGATGTATGTGTATATATACGTGTATATATAATGTATGTGTGTAAATGTGCATATATAATGTGTGTATGTGTTTATATATACATATATAGTGTAGGGGGGCTAATTATTTTATTAATGATTTGGGCAGGCTCCTCGGAGAATATCCTTTACTGAGCAGTGATAATTTATCACTGCTTAATAAACCGACATCTCAGTGTTTCTGTGAATTTCTGGTGCCGTAATCTCGTTAGGTCTCACGAGATCCCAGTATTAGGGGGCGTTCTCCACTGTTTGAACCATTTGTAGGTCACTGCACTTCACAAGAGGTGAAGCAATCTACACGGTTTCATAAACTGGCACACAGAGGAGAACGATCTCCTCTGTGAATGCCGGAGAATGAAGCGGTGGATTTTTTCCACTGCTTCATAAACGGACACCTTTTAAGGGGATGGTGGTGAGATGTTGTCTGTTTTGTAGGAGTGGTCATGTGACCTCAGCACTAAGGTCCTGTGCTGACGAGCTTTTGTTAGCATCAGAAAGGTTTGTACATAAATCAAACATTTATACCCACGACACAGTGCAACATTTTCCAGCAAAAGGGATTGTTACCAGTGCTATATATTTAATATTTGGAATTCTGTCATGAAACAGATCTTCTGTCACCCTCGTAGGGGTAACCCATCTGGGATTCAGGGTCACTGGTAATACACAACATATTACTGTATCTATCTCAAATGTTTATGCTCCCTAATTTATATAGAGAAGAGGGCCGGGTATGTTTAAACAGTGTTATAAAAATCATCATAGTGATATCAAGTTAGCAATTGATATTCATATTTCTGTTGCTATACATTTTACAAAGACCCCATATCAGGGGCATGAGTTGAGGGGAAAAGTGATGATGGGCCCATTTGATATCAGGCAGATGATCAGGCTTTCTGAATTCACACTGAGAAATACAGTTTCTCCCTTTGAATTAAATTCAGCTTTTATTTTTGGATATATGTCAATTGCTACGGTTACTTCCCAGATCCGTCTCCTCCTATATCTTGTTATGGTCATGCCCCTTTTATGATTTGATATATAATTATACAATAATCCTATTTGGTAGTGTTTTTTACATTTTCTTTTATTTATGTGTGAGTGTTTCACTTTAGTAGCTGCAGGTAGTGCTCCTTTAATATATATGCCAGTTTTTATTTAATTTTTTTTTTTTTCTTCCTTTTCAGTTCATTAATGTTTATCTGTCATGTTATGCTGCTTTATAGTGCTATATTTATTTTTTTGCATTTTTTCATGTACATTTTTTCTACTTAGTTATTTCCTGGATGTTCATTGCTACAGCTTCCTGGTTGTCATGGCTACCCTACCCATCTCCTTCTTGCTTACCTCTGCCCTTTTTCTTGGGTCTCCCATCTGCTTCCACCATGATTGGTGGAGGTGTGTACTTCTCTATGGGCATGCTCCCCAAAGTCCCTTACATTGTGTGGTCTTTGATGCACTTCCAGGCCAGCAGTGACATTTTTTCCCAGTATGGGGATTGTGGGTGGGTTGCCATGATGATTGCAATACCTGCATACCTTTTAAGAAGTTGGTGCAACATTTTGCAAAGATGCCCACTGTTCCGGATTTCCCGGAAACTTCCCCACATCTACAGTGTCTTGAAAAAGTATTCACATCCCTTGAAATTTTCCACATTTTGTCATGTTACAACCGAAAACATAATTGTGCGTTTTATTGGGATTTGATAGCTCAACACAAAGTGACACATAATTCTGAAGTGGAAGGAAAATGATCAATGGATTTCTAAATGTTTTACAAATAAATATGTGAAGAGTGTGGCGTGCATTTGTATTCAGCCCCCTTTACTCTGATACCCCTAACTAAATCCTAGTAGGAACCAATTGCCTTTTAGAAGTCGCCTAATTCGTAAATAGAGTCCACCTGTGTGTAAATTGAATCTCAGTATAAATACAGCTGTTCTGTGAAGCCCTCCGAGGTTTGTTTGAGAACCTTAGTGAACAAACAGCATCATGAAGGCCAAGGAACACAACAGACAGTTCAGGGATAAAGTTGTGGAGAAATTTAAAGCAGGGTTAAAAAAATATCCCAAGCATTGAATATCTGACAGAGCACTGTTCAATCCATCATCTGAAAATAGAAAGAGTATGGCACAACTGCAAACCTACCAAGACATGGACGTCCACCTAAACTGACAGGCCGGGCAAAGAGAGTGTTAATCAGAGAAGCAGCCAAGAGGTCCATGGTAACTCTGGAGAAGATGCAGAGATCCACAGCTCAGGTGGGAGAATCTGTCCACAGGACAACTATTAGTTGTGCACTCCACAAACCTGGCCTTAATGGAAGAGTGGCAAGAAGAAAGCCACTGTTGAAAGAAAGCCATTATAAATCCCGTTTGCAGTTTGCGAGAAACCACGTGGGGGACACAGCAAACCTGGAAGAAGGTGCTCTGATCAGATGAGACCAAAATGTAACTTTTTGGCCTAAAAGCAAAACGCTATGTGTGGTGGAAAACTAATACTGCACATCACCCTGAACACATCATCCTCACTGTCAAACATGGTGGTAGCCTCATGTTGTGGGGATGCTTTTTTTCAGCAGGGATAGGGAAGCTGGTCAGAGTTGATGGGAAGATGGATGGAGCCAAATACAGGGCAATCTTAGAAGAAAACCTGTTAGAGGCCGCAAAAGACTTGAGACTGGGGGGAAGGTTCACTTTCCAGCAGGAAAACTACCTTAAACATACAACCAAAGCTACATTGGAATGGTTTAGATCAAAGCACATCCATGTGTTAGAATGGCCCAGTCAAAGTCCAGACTTCAATCCAATTGAGAATCTGTGGCAATATTGAAAATTGCTGTTCACAGACGCTCTCTGACAGAGCTTGAGCTATTTTACAAAGCAGAATGGGTAAAAATGTAACTCTGTAGATGTGCAAAGCTGGTAGAGACATCCTCAAAAAGACTTGCAGCTGTAATTGCGGCAAAAGGCGGTTCTACAAAGTATTGACTGGGGGGCTGAATACAAATGCACGCCACACTTTTCACATATGTATTTGTAAAAAAAATTTGAAAGCCATTATCATTTTTTTATCATTTCAATTATGTGCCACTTTGTGTTGGTCTATCACATAAAATCCCAATAAAAATAATTCAAATTTTTGGTTGTAACATGACAAAATGTGGAAAATTTCAAGGAGTATGAACTTTACTGTAGGTGCTATCTCCTGATATTATGAATGGAAAATTAGAGACGTACACCGCAAAACGTGGCACTACATCCAATTAATATATATGCACACAAAGAAAAATGGAAGAGCGGACTTTAAAGGTTGCCACTGTGATCCCAATAAGAAAAGAAAAATATCTCGCATTATAATTTTCTATAATATAATAATTCTTTTTATTACCTGTTTTGATGTTGTTATCCAATAAATTTAGATTTTTTTTATTAGAATGTGAGATGTTTTTCTTTACTTATTGGGATTACAGTAGCAGTCTTTAAAGTCCGCTCTTCCATTTTCCTTTGTGTGCTCTCTCCTGATGATGCTTTGTCCCCAAATTATAGCATCACCTCTAATTGAGTTACTGAGCATATGCAGTAACTCAATAAGGGTATTAATTTGGGGTTTGAGTGTTAAGTGAAGGTGACCGTTTCACAGTGGCTGGGATGAATATTTTGGCAGCTCTGCAATATTGCTGTTTGTATAATGGTGGTTTATGGCTTATGCAAAAGAATAACAGGTGTTCTAAAAATAGAAACCCCTGTATATGATGTGGACTGTAAGGGCCCAACATGAGACGTGTAGCAAAAATGTGTTGGGTTATAAATGTATTCAAGCAATAATCTAAAACATGAGACATTTAAAAGGAGGGATAGGCCCTGTACCGAGCCTAGCCCAAAGAGCAATAAGAAAGAAGTTGAAGAAAAAAATCTCCTTCAGGTATATGTTGTATGCACCTAACATTTAAATGATAGACATAAAAATTTATTGTAATACATATATCAGATATGTGAGTACGTGTATTCTTTTCAGATCTGTTCAACGCGTTTTGCAGATAGCTTTTTCAGGACCATATAATTGTAGATATGCAGGCAACATTATAGGGTGGCGTTTGTCCAATCCCTAGTGGCAGCAGTCTGGGGGATGGACACAGGGGTTCAAATAGACCAGCAAAAGGTCTATGTAGAAAAAGGCGATTTATTTTTCTGTTCACATTGTAATAAAACTGAATTAATAGATGGATTTTTAGACTATATGTCATATTCAGACACATTCTTTTATGTGTAGTCATGGCAGTATGATTAGTATCCGGGAGGCTGAACATATCAGAGCAGTTAATCTGGTTCTTATAGGTCTGGGATATGCAATTAGCGGACCTCCAGCTGTTGCAAAACTACAAGTCCCATCATGCCTCTGCCTCTGAGTGTCATGCTTGTGGCATCAGAGTCTTGCTATGCCTAATGGGACTTGTAGTTCTGCAATATCTGGAGGTCTGCTAATTGCATATCCCTCCTATAGATGGTGTCTGATAGACCCTTTCACCAATGTATAGCCAATGTGGGTAGCGGAAAATAGGCAGAGAATAGCCTGCTCCTCCAAACCGGGAGGGCAAACCCTCAAGTGGTGGGATAAGGAAAGGGTACCGTATACTTCAATGGAGTTCCCTCCTTTTAATTAATGTCTCATGTTTTAGATTATTGCTTGAATAAATGTATAACTTAACAAATTTTTGATACATGTCTCGTGTTGGGCTCTTATAGTCCACATCATATGCAGGTGTTTCTATTTTTGACTAGGTTTGTTTAGAACATTGGCACGCTCAGGAAAGCTTTTCCTCTCTTGATTTATGTCCTGTCTTAGTGCTTGAACATCTTCTCTATGCAGTTTGGTTGATCTGATTTCTATTTTCAGATGATAGTTATTTGACATTTGGGGAAGCAGTCCTGCAGCTTAGGGGGTTTGATTGGTGGAGCTGGGTATTTAAGCTTTGTGTCCGTTTTATCTACTTGTCACTGTTACCTGAGGAAGGGATTCTCATTGGTCCAGAAATGTTGTACTATGTGGTGGCAAATGCTGTAAAAGTTTTTTGAACTGCTACAGCATTGTACTGGTGCTGCTTTGAATGTTTGCACCGTGTTTATGGCAGCATCATCAATGGAGGCATCTTCGTACCAACCTCTATTTAAGATCTATGTGTTGCACAGTGATATTTCTTTGGACAATTAGACAGGTTGTGCATTCTCATGCAAGTTTACTGGTATGCAAAATCCCCTAGAAGCCTGTCAACTGCAAGTCAGAAGGAGGTCAACGTCATCTGAAATACGTCTGTCGTATTCCTAATGATCCTAGAAACATCTCAAATGGTTGCCATTGACACAAGCCCAAAGCCTGTCAACACAGGCCCTAAACCTTTTGCTGTGCCAGTTAAGTCAGTGGTGATGGTTGATAGGCTTTTTACTCCCAAGCTGATAATTTGTGAAGTTCTAGAGGATTCTGGCTCACCCTACAGCTCTCCATTTCCCAGAACCATCTGGAGAGAGTCACAGGTTGCCAAAGTCTGCTCTGAAAATTGTAGTTTCTATGGCAGTCTATTGAGCCAGAGCTTCAGAGCTTTTATTTGTCTGGTATTAGCAGAGACAGAAAAGAATTGTTTCACTTGTAGTAAGGTAGTAAAAGTCCTCATTGCAGAACTGTTTTTACCTTTGCTTTGAAAGCACCAAAGAGCCTTTTGCTGGGGCTTTTATGCTCCCTGTGCTGGTTATGACTCCTGGAGCCTAATTTTTAAGTGGCGGATAGGTTGGCTATTGCCCATAGCAGCCACCTTTTTTGTTTTTCTTAGAAGATGGTGGGTTGTCATGGACAACATTCCTGCATTCTATTTACCCATTTTATATCCTGGAAATGTTTGCTTGATATCTCTTGTGGTGGAAAATGTTTGTTCTGTGTTTTTTTTATAGTGCATGGCTGTTATTTTGTTGTCAGTTTATTAGCCATTAAAGTTTATTTAAGGCTGATTGCGTTCCGAGAAAGAGCCGATCGGCTTTCCTATAAAAGACAGCAATAAAAAAAATGGAATTTACAGACATGGCCTCTCGTTGTTAAATGTTTTTATTTACAGGATTTTATTGGATAATGTATTTCACGGTTCATCGTGTGAATGTATTGCTCTGTTTGTATCTTTTGTTTGTGGCATCTTTCGATTTTGTATTGTGAAAACCATCTTTGCTTTTTTACATATTCCTTCCTGATCCCTAAATTTCTGCTGTAATGATCAGGTATTCATATTTATAGTGACGGTAATAATTGGTGTCAGCTCACTTGTGAATTTTCCGATTGTCGCATGGATTATTCCAGATGTATACCAAGCCCGGAGGTGCAGCCGGAGTGCCCCCTCCAAGCCTTCTCATCCGGAATTCATCATGCGGGGAGCTGGTGAAGCTCTGACCCTTCCTCACCTGTTACATCACCAAGCCAATCTGCGTTTTCTCACCCGGCGTCCCGTCTGCTCTTACGCCAGACTTTTGTGGTCGGCTGAGCAGGAGACCAAGGCAGATGTGTGATTTTTACAGCTTCTGACCGATGAAAATTCATATTTTCCTGCAACTGCTGCTCTTCGCCGCCCCACCAGATGTATTTTTAACTCCCCGTACCAAGAACCTGTGCTGGCGCATCACACATCTCTCTTAATGATGTGCGGCGCAGCGTAGGTGTTTGGTGACGGGAGCCTTCTGTGTCCATGCTGATAATTCCACATGAGTAGCTTTATTTAACTTCATAAACTTTTGCTTAATAAAATAAACATTTTAGCTGTTCTAGAGGTCCCTGCCATAAACCCTACTGAGAGAACTCTGTAGCTGCTCACCTTCTGTAGAACTATAAATCCAGGCATACATGTGGGGTGCCTGCTGGAGTTTGTGGTTGTGCACAACTGAAAGAAGCCGCACCAAAAGACAGAACATCAATGTGATTTAAAGTTGAAGTTCAGGCAAATCTTAACTGAGGCTAAATCTACTCCAACACTCATTCTAAGCTTAATCTATCTAACCCTGTAAAGAAAAGATACTTGCATATTCTGAAGTGGTTCTGGTCCAGTCACATGAGTTCTCCAGAGGTGACTTCCGTGTACAGGAGAGATCGCTGACAACGGCTGCCAGGGAGATGACGTAACCCATAGGCTTACTATGGGGCATCTATTGTTGGCTGCCTCTACACTGAAGTCGCCACTGACAGCTGATCATGGGACCGGACCAGGGTGGCTTCAGAATAGGTAAATGTACACATTTTTTATGTACAGGGTATGGTGTTGGGTTGATTATGCTCATGAGGCAGATGGCTTTCTCCCAATGAGTTGCGCCAGTCTTTTTTAGGGCATGGCAGCCAACTTTTTCATTGAACAACACATGAAGTTCACAAAAACATCAGTTGACCACACAGGGGTTCTTCCTCATCAACATGAATACTCAATTGAAAATGCCAAGCCGCCTGGATCCCTTGTCAGCAGCACCCCTGCTCTTCTTGCCAGTCTATCTGATTGTGTTGCCCAGCTCTCCTGGTTCACTTGACTCACTTAGGGCTAGTTTACACTTGCATCAAAACAGGACTTCAGGACTTGTTAAAGCTCTCTTAACGCCAGTCAAAGCTCATGTCACTAAATAAAATGGTTAGCTTGCAGTCCTGTTTACACCTTTGCTTGCTTCGCTTCAAAAATTATACCCCATGTCGCTTTAGTGGTGTTTCAAAGCGTCTTCAAAGCCTCCATAGAACTCTATGGCAAAGCTTGTTAGAAGCTTGCTTGAAGCAACTGCAGCTTTTGAGAGTCTTTAATTCAGCTTTAGTTTCGCTTTGTTTTGGAGAAATTGCAGGTACGAGATATCAACAAACACACAGGGCATCTGCCAAGCTTCAACGAAGCTTCAAAAGAGCATCACTGAAGCACCACCAAAGCCTCATCAAAGCACCACCAAAGCATCAAAAACACATCATAAAAGCTTGTTGAAGCAGTAGGAACTTTAATGTGTGTTGAATGTAAATGAGCCCTTAAAGTGGTTGTCAACTCGTGACAACCACTTTAACCTACAGGTAAGCCTATAATAGGGCTTACCTGTAGATGCCCTGCATATCTCCTAAACCTGTACGGTTCAGGAGATGTGCAGTGTTTTGTATGTTCCAACGTAATTTCGGCAGATGCGCAGTGAAGAAACTGCCTCCGTGCCGTTTCTTCACTGTGATCATGCCGTGACTGGTGGCTCCCGCGTGCATGCGCGGGAGTGACGTCACGTGACTCCAGCCAGTCACAGAGCCAAAGTCGCGGCCCCAAGGGGCAGAAGGTGGACGCCACCAGCACAGGGGACAATGCTGGATGTCTCTGGCTTCGTTTGCAGTTAAGTGGCACATAATGGGCTACTATGTGATGCATAGTAGCCCATTATGCTTCTACTTTGCAGGGGACTGTAGAGGAAGTAAACCCCATCTGGGTTTACTTCCTCTTCAGACAGGCTTTGTTAAAGCTCTGTGAACGCTAGTCAAAGCTCATGTCACTAAATAAAATGGTTAGCTTACAATCCTGTTTACACCTTGCTTTTGCTTTGCTTTGCTTCGGCTTTACTTCAAAAATGATACCCCGTGTAGCTTTAGTGGTGCTTCAAAGCGTCTTCAAAGCCTCCATGGAAGTCTATGGCAAAGCTCGCTTGAAGTCCCATTGAAGTCCCACCGAAGCCTCACCGAAACCCCACCAAGGCCCCATAGAAGCTTTGACTGGTGTTCAGAGAGCTTTAACAAAGCGTGTCCGAAGCCATGTTTTGAAGCAAGTGTAAACTAGCCATAGTCTCTAGTTGCAGTGCCCTGCTGTAGGGCTCACTTCTGGCCTCTGGATAGGGTTCTCTTGACACCCTGGTAGGATCCCACCTGACTCCTGGGACAAGGTCTCCTGGCTGGGTCACCTCTGACTCTTGGTTGAGACCTCCTGTCTCCCGACTCCTGGCTGGGGCCCCTCTGACCCCTCGGTCAGACCACCTGTCTCCAATATATGACCTGTCTCCAGACTGGACCACTGAGCTATATTCAGGCTTGATTATATAATGACCCTGCACATCTGGGTACTCCCACCAGCTGCAGGCATCTATTAAAATTAAGAAACAGGATTCAGGGCTCCGTCCCACCCAAGACACTTTCTAACCTTAAGCCCAGGTTCACACTGGTGCGATACGGGAAACAGAGCGATTTTGGCGCCGGTTCCCGCATCGCATCTCTCCCGCAGGCAGTTCACACTGCCCTCTTCGAACTGCTGGAGGTGTCAATACAATGTTAATATAAATGTTGATGGGTGTTGCACAATCTGGTGCTAATGTCAAAACCTTAATTATCTCTAAATGATCAAGTGAATAAAATTGAGAAAAATATAGATTTACATCATTTTATTGGATCATGTTATATATATTAAAGAAAATAAAAATGATGAATGTGGTGATGGTATCAATAATTATGTACACATAGAATAACTGTGTCAAAATAGGTAAAAAGTGTTCTGCATTCAGTTTAAAAGTGCAAACAGAAAAAATAAATTCAATAAAAGCATACGCATATGCAATTGTGAAACCTTGCTCTATCAAATAAATTCAATCAATGGTGTATCCAACATATAAAGCAATGTGTCCTATAATCCAAATATAGTCCACAATATAACCCATATATGTTGTGCAGTGCAAACGTGAGTCACAGTGATATAATCGATGTTCATAAGGTGCAGTGAAAGATAAGTGATAGCATCAAATCATCCAGTGGCATAGAGTAAATGATGACTTTCCACGCTGTGACACCCTCATGCTATCTAGCCTCTCGCCTCACAGCTGCTATATGACAGCATATAGGATCTTTGGAGGTCCGTGCATCTCTGCTTGTTTGTTATATGTGGGTGTGGGTCATCCAGCCTGGGGGGCTCTGTGAGAGGTGGTCTCCTCTATGTATGGATCCAGGGTTTATAGTGAACCATCCTTATCCGTGGTGTCATACAGAGGAGAAGTAGCCCATAGTGTAAGCACATTTAACACGGTAAATTTGTTAACCACTTCAGCCCTGGAGGATTTGCCCCCTTAATGACCAGAGTACTTTTTGCGATTTGGCACTGCGTCACTTTAACTGACAATTGCACGGTTGTGCGACGTAGTACCCAAACAAAATTGACGTCCTTTTTTCCCACAAATAGAGCTTTCTTTTGGCGGTGTTTGACTTGTAAAAAGCACAGAAAACTTTAAAGCTCATCACACACATTACAGTCAGGTTGTACAAGCTTCTTAATGATCTGTAGATCTTAAGAAGATTGTTCAACCAGACTGTATTTTGTGTGTGGTTTGAGCTTTAAAGGAGATTGTGCAGTCAGACTGTAATGTGTGTGATGAACTTTAGATTCTTATGTGCTTTTTACACGTAGGCAGTGCAAGGACCTGCCTGATTGGATACAGATAGCCCAAGATGGTTAGGAGGGTCGTCCTATTATATAGTTTTGGTGGTCTCATGTGAGTCTCAGTACTGTCAGAAACTAGGTAGTAAAAGTGGTTATAAACTTCTATCTTATACCTAAAAGGTAAGCCTATAATAAGGCCTACCTGTAGGTACTGTAAATATCTCCTAAACGTGCGCTGTTTAGGAGATATTTACTATATATGCAGTCATTGACACATGCTCTCTGAAGGAAGGCCACCCAGGCCGTTCCTTCAGAATCCTGTGCCGTAAATGGTGCCTCCCCATGCATTCGCGGGAGTGACGTCATTGCGGCTCCAGCCAGTCACACAACCAGTATTCGCAGATCCAGAAGGAAGATGGGTGACGATGGAAGTGGCCTCCAGCGATGACATCACATCACTGGAATGCTTCGTTTTCAGGTAAGTTTCACATAATGTGCTAGTATGTGATGCATACTAGCACATTATGGCTATACCCTGCAGGTCAGGGGAAAAAAAAAGGCACCCAGCGGTTTACAATTGCTTTAAGGGCTACCTAAATGGATAGTTTAGGTCACTCCTCCTATTGCCTACTTTTGGTAAATAGAAGGAAGATTATGTAGAGATTTTCTGTCAGATTGTAATGTGTATGAGCTTATTGTGTTCTGTCATTTAGATTTCCCTGCTTGCCAGAATAAGCTAATCAGCACCACCAGAGAGAACATTTTCTAACAGACCGGTTGTATACAAGTGGATCGATAGATCGGATTGTGTACAACCAGCCTGCCCATACATGATCAAAATTTGGCTGATCCATGCTGACAGTCACCGACTCTGCTTACTGAAGACCGAGAACTGAACGATCAGCAGTCTTTGATTGCTCAGCTCTCTGTGTAGAGGCAGCGGAGGAGCAATGCTGCATTCACCTAGGTGAGTATGTATGTTTATTTTTAAATTCCAGACTTCTCTTTTAATCTCCATAATGGGCCATAGACAGCAATAAAACCAGCCAGGTGTTCTAATACCTCTCCAGTCTTTCCAAAACTAAAAAGAAAGTTTTGCCTTTAGTCATTTTCCTTTTGTTACCATAAGCCTTTCGTTGTGGAAAGGGGAGTTTAAAGGGTTCTTTGGCAGAAATGAAACTCCCAAGATCTCCAGTCATGCTGCAACTTGTAGTTCTACGTCAGTTACAGTGCAGCTGTGTTACATCTCGGCTACATTTCGGTGAGAGATAAAGCTAGCGGGCACGAGTCTAAATTATCGTCTTTTGCCTGGCAGGAAGAGTTTAAATGGCCTTTTTTTCTTTCTCCATAGACATGTCTGTATTAATCAGATTCTACACCGTCAGATCCTTTATGGTTGCGGCATGAGTAACCGCCAGCCTGGCGGGGGAACAAAACTACACTCCAGTCTTGATGAACATCTCTGGTTGCTGGGACATGCAGAAAGTTCAGCAATATCACAAGGGTTAAAGCAGTAATTTGGAGTATTCAAATCAACAGATTTCTTGTACTATCATGGATGATAAATGATATTGGTTGTCATACCTATCAAACTATACATGATATTAGGTGAGAAATGTGAGGGATTTCCTTGCGCAGATGAGAAGGAACAGAATGTTGTCACCTATAACCGGTAGCATCTGAACAAGGAAACTCATGGCTGTATCACTAGGTAATCTTTAATAAAAGCTACAGGTTTAGAAAGATTAAAAGTTACTTTTGAAATGACTTTAGCCTATGAAAGATTATATAATATTTGTGACTAGGGTTGTATCTCTATACATATTGGTATTTGTGCCGATACTGGGCTTTTGCACGCGTACTTGTGCAAATGCTCGGAAACCTAAACCGATACCTTTTGTGGGCTCAAATGGGCTTAAATCACACTGGAACTGCTTATAAAGTATTAGCTGGAGTTCAGTTTGTTAGTGTATTTTAATCTGCTAGTACATCTAACACATTCCACAAGACTGACAATGCTGTTGTCCAAAGGTACCCCTGTGCTCCTTTCGAAGTTGGGGGATTCTAATACAGGAGCTGGGTTACTGGCCAGATCGCCAGGTGAAAACAGAGCGAAAAAAAAAAACAATACAAATGCAGCCACCACATGAAATGATTGGTACACTGCAATATATTACATTTTTGGTTTTGAGTTTAATACCACTTTAAGGCTGGGTTCATCCTGGTGCACTGCCATTTATCCTTATTGGCACTCCCAAGCACCTTTTCAGTGCATCTGTGTTGCAGCACACCACAATACATAGTAATGCACTACTGTACATTGTGGTGCATTGTTGTGCTGTGCTCAAAAAAATAGTGCATGCCATTTTTTGGTCCATTAACTGCTTCGGGAGTGCCCACCACACTTTTACTGTGGCAGGGCAGCGCGGCTATGCGTAACAAGGTACCTGTATGTTGATCGTATCTTCTGGGTCTGGGGCGTGCTCCGCTGGCGATCCGATCCTACTGTGATAAGACACAGCTGCCGGCCACCCATGATCGTTCAGAGGAGAGGCAGAAAGGCGGTCTGCCTATTCAAACAAGGCAGACCGCCGTTCTGTGAGGGAGGAAAATGGAGATCTTGTGTTACTGCTATGCAGAAATGCGGATCTCTGCTTTCCTCCAGTGTCAGCATCTCCCCCCCCCCCCCACAGTTAGAAAGCACTCCCTAGGAGCACACTTAACCATTTGATAACCCCTGATGTTAACCCCTTCCCTGCCAGTGTCAGTACAGTGACAGTGCATTTTTTATAGCACTGATCTCTGTATTGGTGTCACTGGTCCCCACAAAGTGTCACTTAATGTCAGATTTGTCCGTTGCAATGTCGCAGTCCTTCTACAAATCGCTGATCGCTGTCATTACTAGTAAAAAAAAAAAAAAATATATATATAGATATATATATATATCTATCTATATAAAAAGTCCATAAATCTATCCCATAGTTTGTAGATGTGATAACTTTTGCTCAAATCAATCAATATACGCTTATTGGGATTTTTTTTTTTTGCCAAAAATATGTAGCAGAATACATTTTGGTCTAAATTGATGAAGAAATCCGATTTTTTACATTTTTATATTGGATATGTTTTATAGCAGAAACTAAAAAATATTGTTTTTTTTTTTGTTTGTTTTTTTCAAAATTGTCTGTCTTTTTTTGTTTATAGCGCAAAAAATAAAAACTACAGAGGTGATCAGATACCACTAAAAGAAAGTTCTATTTGTGAAAAAAAAAAAAGGACACACATTTTGTTTGGGTACAACGTCGCACGACCACGCAATTGTCAGTTAAAGCAACGCAGTGCCGTATCACAAAAAATGCTCTGGTCAGGAAGGGGGTGAAACCATGTGGGGCTGAAGTGGTTAAGAATCCCATTCAAAGGAATTGGCTGACCTAATGCAATGCATTCCAAACGTTTATGCAACACAACAATGTAAATTCCAGCCAAACTTTTATCAACATAATGCAGTTAGGCCAGCGTCTAGTATATAACACGTGTAGTTTATTTATTTTAACCTGATGTATTATTGCTTCAGACATACATTGAGTATCCCTGTGCTGGCAGCCTGCTGGGGATTTATTTTATTTTTTATTTCAGGTACTTATATAGCGCTGTCAATTTACGCAGCACTTTACATATATATATATTGTACATTCACATCAGTCCCTACCCTCAAGGAGCTTACAATCTAAGGTACCTAACTCACATTCATACATATACTGGGGCCAATTTAGACAGGATATAATATACCTACAGCAGGTCTGGAGTGTGGGAGGAAACCAGAGTACCCGAAGGAAACCCACGCAGGCATAGGGAGAACATGCAAACTTCATGCAGGTAGTGTCATGGTTGGGATTCAAACCAGCGACCCTTTTGCTGCCAGGCGAAAGTGCTATCCACTACACATGGAAAGTTCTGCTCCCACAGAAGGAGCAGGTTACTCGGGGACAGTGATACATCGGGAGAATGATACTCGGGGAGAATGATACTCGGGGAGAATGATACTCGGGGAGAATGATACTCGGGGAGAATGATACTCGGGGAGAATGATACTCGGGTAGAATGATACTCGGGGACAGTGAACCTCGGGGAAAGTGATACTCGGGGACAGTGATACTCGGGGACAGTGATACTCGGGGACAGTGATACTTGGGGACAGTGATACTTGGGGACAGTGATACTCGAGGAGAATGGTACTCGGGGAAAAATGATACTCTGGGGCTATGATACACGGAGGCAATGATACACAGGGTCAATGATACTCGGGGACAATGATACACAGGGGTAATGATACACAGGGACAATGATACACAGGGACAATGATACTTGGGGACAATGATACTCGGGGATAATGATACATGGGCAATGATACTTGGGGACAATGATACACAGGGGCAATGATACACAGGGACAATGATACACAGGGACAATGATACACAGGGACAATGATACACAGGGGCAATGATACACAGGGAGAATGATACTCGGAGTGAATGATACTCTGGGAGAATGATACACGGGGCAATGATACTCGGGGACCATGATACACAGGGACAATGATACTCAAGGAGAATGATACTTAGGGAGAATAATACTCGGGGACAATGATACACAGGGGCAATGATACTTGGGGACAATGATACACAGGGGCAATCATACACAGGGAGAATGATACTCGGGGAGAATGATACACAGGGACAATGATACTTGGGGAACATGATACACAGGGACAATGATACTTGGGGACAATGATACTCGGGGATAATGATATACGGGCAATGATACTTGGGGACAATGATACGCAGGGGCAATGATACACAGGGGCAATGATACACAGGGGCAATGATACACAGGGGCAATGATACACAGGGGCAATGATACACAGGGACAATGATACACAGGGACAATGATACACAGGGACAATGATACACAGGGACAATGATACTCAGGGATAATGATACACAGGGGCAATGATACTTGGGGACAATGATACACAGGGGCAATCATACACAGGGAGAATGATACTCGGGGAGAATGATACACAGGGGCAATGATACTCGGGGAACATGATACACAGGGACAATGATACTTGGGGACAATGATACTCGGGGATAATGATATACGGGCAATGATACTTGGGGACAATGATACGCAGGGGCAATGATACGCAGGGGCAATGATACACAGGGACAATGATACGCAGGGGCAATGATACACAGGGGCAATGATACACAGGGGCAATGATACACAGGGGCAATGATACACAGGGGCAATGATACACAGGGACAATGATACACAGGGACAATGATACACAGGGACAATGATACTCAGGGATAATGATACACAGGGGCAATGATACTTGGGGACAATGATACACAGGGGCAATCATACACAGGGAGAATGATACTCGGGGAGAATGATACACAGGGGCAATGATACTCAGGGACCATGATACACACGGACAATGATACTCAAGGAGAATGATACTTAGGGAGAATAATACTCGGGGACCATGATACACCAGAACAATGATACTCGAGAAGAATGATACTTAGAGAGAATAATACTTGGGGAGAATGATACACAGGGAGAATGATACTCGGAGACGATGCACAGGGAGAATGATACACAGGGAGAATGATTCTCGGGAAGAATGCACATTGTTGATTGGAGCATTGTGGAGGACTGGAGACTGAGCAAAAGCATTGGTTCTGATATCCAGAGTACTGCTGGCACAGGGCAACTTGATATAGAGCTGCAGCTATAATACATCCTATAAAACTTAGACCTACACAAATGTTACATTATAGCCAGCTTGATTGCAAGAGTAATAAAAGTTCAGGTTTTATGGATAATTTGTTCTACAATGGCTTTTAATATAGAAGTCAGCAAGGGCTTGTTTTAAAGTTTATTTGCTGTTTGTTAAGAATGTGTAAATATTTGAATGTTCATTGTTGGGCAACAATTCTGCTTTGATTTGTCTGAGGTGCATCAGCCAGCCTAGGCGGAGCTCCGCTCTAATGTAAGGATGGGGATCATTTTAAAGCAATGTACTGCTTAATACAACCAGCATTTTTACCCCCAGATCTGATGCTGTAAAAGGTATTTTGCACCCACCCCCTCCAATCTGTGTGAAATTTAGTGTCCATCTTTCACAGATTGTGTGGCCAGTGTAGATGTAGGTGACGTGGTGCTCAGCAGAGTTCATTTAGAATCCTGTTTATTGAATTGCAGCTTTTCCAAGGCCAGTCATTCTCATTTACAAAGGCATTGAAAGGATTAACATTTTCTTTAAGGTAAAAGAATAATTTTGCTATGTGCAGCAGATGTTCTGGGTGTCCCCGGGGTCTAGGGGTGTGTCTGACCTTTGACCCGGGGGCACTCCAGCTAATTAAGAGGGACGCTGACTCTGTTATGGCTGATGCAGAAGTTGCACAGGATTCCAGGCTCTTACCTCTACCTGTGACCTGGCATCTATCATCCATGGGAGAAAGGGGGATGATGGGAGGGGGTTGTGTTCTTGCTCTTATATGGGGTAATTCGTGAGATGATGTATTTGGCATGAATAACGTACACCTATTTGAAAAACTCTGGTCAAAAAGAAACAGCTAAAATTGTGTGACCATTTATCACATAAATGTTTTCACTTTGAAGACTTGTTACTCCTTCTTGAGAGCTGGATCACACCAGATGTTTTCTGGTGCGTTTTTTCAACCGCATCCAGACTGCATGCACTAAACATTGTTTGCCATGTATTCCAGTAATCCTAATTCACACCAGTGTGAGCAGTTCCAGTGCTTTCAATAAAACTACATCGTACTTACTGCATTTTTTTGTGACCGGAGTGCATCAAAATGTGTGTAAACATGATAGACTATACCTGAATGCACATTTTCCTAATAAAGATTCTTCAAATGTTAAAAAAAAAAAAAAATTCACTGGACTGCTTTGAAAACGTGCAGTAAAAATGTGTATATGCGTACGCAAATACGCATCTGCAATGCTGAAATTATGGTGTGAATAAGCCCTTAAAGGAAATTTATGGTCACAGCGTACATTTTATTTCATTATATAAATCAATACTGTATTAATATTATAATAGTTATATTTAACATTCCTATATGCTTGAAAAAAATCTCCTTTTCATGTGGTGTAGTCTGCCTGTCTGCCAGTCATCTCTTTCCACAACTTCCTAGATTCCCTACATGCTTTGCAGCTTATCCTCTGCTGTTTAATTTCAATTTCTAAGGACTACATATCCCATGGTACCTTGCCTACAAGAAGTGATTCCTGTACTGACTCCGCCTCCTGAAACTCCTCCTCTCAGCACCTCTGTAGGTCAGTAGGCAGGCTCTGTGCAATGTGTGACACAGCGGTGCCTACATACATGGCATAGTTAATGTGTCACCCAATTTAGGGCCGGATCACACTTGGAATTAAACAGGAATATGTTGCTCTTTCCTATATGATTCATGTGCAGTTCTGTGCAGTGTGATTTGTGTGCTGCAGCGCACCAAAAGTAGTGCATGCACGTATGTTTGAGGTGTGGTTATGTTACATTAACACCAGCTGCAGATTGCAACTGCATTGCATTTTGAACAAGGTGTGGGAAACGTGCAAGGAATGCGGGTTTCCTGCATGGCGTGTTGGTGTGAATGGGGCCTCAAGGA
>BLSH010472475.1:400650-413729 GCA_018402905.1 Glandirana rugosa
AGGGAACTGCATAGCCGCGTTAAGGTAACCTACTGCACTGCCGCACGCGGCACTGCAGCGATCACCACGTGGCTGCGGTACTACAGTAGGTGTTCGCGCCTGTGTAGTGTACTAGCCCGCAAACCGCGGGAAAAAGGCCAAATATTTTCTCCGCTACCGTTAGTCGTACCGTCGGAAGCGGAGACGTCCTCGAGCTTGGTGCGGTGGTGTCTGGGTGAGTATCCATTATTGGAGAAGTTGTAAGTTGGACAAAATATATATATAAAAAACAGGGTTCAATTGGTGATACGTGTGTACACGAAGTGTTACCGATAGGAACCTACTATCGGAGGTGTGAGGGGGACCGTTTTCCCCAAACAATCCCCACCGAGCTTGGCTATCATCCAAGGATAGCCATTGTGAAGCACATGTGTGCATAGTGGTTAACTTGGGACAAAAAATATATATATAAAACAGGTTGAATGTTGAAGAGGTTATTACCTATGAGTGGGTCTGTGGTGGCGTGGTTCGAGCTCCTGCAGAGGCGAAGGCTGCCATGCTGATTGCCATCGCCTCTTTTATAAACCGGAAAAAGGGCGCCAAACGCCCGATCATGTGATGTGTCCGCGCTTGTGGATGACATCATGGCGTCGGTGCACCACTAGCGACGTCACGGCGCACGCCGTCACGTCATCCAATGGAATTGCGCCGATACGTCAAGGGAATTAAATACCATGGTGGGATTCAGCAACAATAGGCCGCATCTACCCCCCCTAGTGGGTGAAGAACAAAACGCCACACCAGGGACAGAAACGACCAATAGGTCAAACAGAGATTAATGATGGACAGAAAACAAAGCGGGGACATGGCAGGGGCACACGAAAATCAAGGGAGGACCACACCCCAATCAATCCCCATAGGATCATCCCACATCCCGACACAGTGTGACCAACCAAAGAAAGGGTCTCAAAAAGGGCCCCCCGAGATTCCTCTGCACGGCGCCGCCCTGGACTGAAGGCCGGGGATGCATCATGCAGAGGGGTCCCGCCGACGCGAACAGGGGGAGCGAGGTCCCCCCGAAAAAACCCGCCCTAGTGGGGCATGGGGGCCTGGGTGCGCCGGGCAGCACACCACAGCCCCCAAGGCATGGGGGCAAGAGGTGCCCCCGAACCCCCGCAATCCACATCCCAGGGGAAGGTGGGAAAGAGACAGGAAGAAAGGAGGAGGTAACGATGGAAGTGGGGCCAGTTTACCCACTCAGAAGTATAAAAGCAATAACGGCATACAGCAACAAGGGCAACAGAGCACAATATACAAAGCATCATTACAGATATTGGATTAGCACAATATACATTGCATCATTACAAACATTGCATTAGCATGTTAATATTAGATGTTGTCTCTATCCCAACCCCCTGAAACAAAGCCCTCCAAGAAGGGGCTAAAGCTGAGCTGTTCATTGATCCCCGGGAGAGATGTGGCCTGAAGGGCCGCTATCCAGCGGGATTCCCGCTGCAGCAGCACCTTGTCCCAATCACCCCCCCTGGCATTAGGGTGCACTTGGTCAAGGATAAGAAAGGAAAATTTTGGACAACGGCCTGAATGGTGTTGACCAACATGGCGGCCAAGGGGGACCTCAGGATTCGCCGTTCTCAGATTAGCAATATGTCTTAGGGCTCGTTTGGAAAAGGGTTGTATGGTCTTGCCAACATAGAATCCCGCACATTGGCAGACCAGAAGGTATACCACATATGGGGTCGCACAGTTAGCAAAACGTGAGGGCCTGTAGGGGGTGCCACTGGGCAGAATAACTGAACTGGAGATGTTCATATATCTGCACACCGAGCACCCTCCACAGGTGTAGGTGCCTTTTTCTTTTACAAGGGTCACCACGAAAGGGACCACGAAACTCGCTACTAACCAGTTGGTCCTGAATTGATCAAGCTTGTCTGTATGTAATAGCTGGAGTGGAAGGTATATAGGGTTTGAGTGATGGATCAGTAATTAAGAGATGCCAATGCTGCTGTAAAATGGATCTAATAAGCCCATAAGATCATGTGTTCAGAATTAAGCAATCACATTCAAACTCATGTTAAATAGGAGTCAGTACACGCCTGCCATCATTTAAAGTGCCTCTGATTAACCCCAAATAAAGCTCAGCTGTTCTAGTAGGTCTTTCCTGACATTTTCTTAGTCACATCCTACAGCTAAAGCCATGATCCGCAGAGAGCTTCCAAAGGATCGGAGGGATCTCATTGTTAAAATGTATCAATCCAGAGATGGATACAAAAGAATTTTCAAGGCATTTAGATATATCCAATGGAACACAGTGAAAGACATTCATCAAGTGGAGAAACTATGGCACAAAAGTGACATTACCAAGAACTGGACGTCCCTCCAAAATTGATGAAAAGACAAGAAGAAAACTGGTCAGGGAGGCTGCCAAGAGGCCTACAGCAACATTAACCGGTTCCTGACTGGCTTGCGTACATTTACTGCTGCACTGTGGCTGCGTAGCCCGAATCGCCATCTATAAACACGATTCACGCACGTGCGAGTAGCGGGCATGTGCGGGTGTGCTCTTGTGCCCGCCGCACGCTCCCTGTGTGTGGCCGCGGGTTGGGTAGACTCGATGTCTGCTGGCGACCCGCGATCGCCTAATACCGAGGAAGAACAGGGAACCGCCAATGTAAACATGCCGGTTCCCTGTTCTGTCAGGAGGCATGACAGTGATCTACTGATCCCTGTCATCGGGATCAGTTAGATCTGTCATGCCCCTGCCAGCCCAGCCCCCACACAGAACACGCCTAGGGAACACCGTTAACCCCTTGATTGCCTCCTGCAGGTTAACTCCTTCCCTGCCAGTGACATTTACACAGTAGCTATTTTTAGATCTAGAAATGGGAAAGATTGGGGGAAACAAGGGAGATAAGACAAAATGCACCAACTCCCTTATATGATCAAGAACAACTAAATAGGCGGTAAATGGGATTTCAGGGTGTGAAAAAAGAATTTTTAAAATGCTTATAATTTTCATAAAACTTATGATTAATGTCATAATGTATTCGTAAATTACCTTTTTTTAAAAAAAAAATATTTTAGTTGTTTAAAATAAAAATATACAATTTTTATGAAACTTATATGCATTTTCAAAATTCTTTCTTCACATCCTGAAATCCCATTTACTGCCTATTTTAGCTATTTTTTGATCTTATCGCTGTATAAATATCACTGGTCCCAAAAAAGTGTCAAAAATGTCTGATCTGTCTGCCGCAATATCGCAGTACATTACTAGTAATAAAAAAAAAAATAGTAAAAACGTCATAAATGAACTCTCATAGTTTGTAAATGCGGCAACTTTTGCACAAACCAATCAGTATACACCTATTGCGATTTTTTTTTTTCTTATACCACAAATATGTAGAAGAATATATATCGGCCTAAACTGATGAATACATTTTTTTTTTACATGTATTATAGCAAAAAGTAAAAAATATTGTTTTTTATCCAAAATTGTTGCAATTTTTTTGTTTATAGCGCAAAAAACAAAAACCGCAGAGGTGATCAAATGCCACAAAAAAAAAGCTTCATTTGTGCGGAAAAAAAGGACATAAATTTTGTTTGGGTACAACGTCACACGACCGCGCAATTGTCAGTTAAAGCAACGCAGTGCCTAATCGCAAAAAGTGCTCTGATCAAGAATGAGATAAATCCTTACGGGGCTGAAGTGGGTAAAGGAGCTGCAGGAATATCTGTCCAGTACTGTCTGTGTGGTACATGTGACAACAATCTCCTGTATTCTGCCTATGTCTGGGCTAAGGGGTAGAGTGGCAAGACAGAAACCTTTTATTACCAAGAAAAATGTCCAAGTCCAGCTAAATTTTGCAAAAACACATCTGAAGTCTCCCAAAAGCATGAGTGAAAATGTGTTATGGTCTGATGAAACCAAGGTTAAACTTTTTGACCATAATTCCAAAAGATATGTTTGGCGCAAAAACAACTGCAGAACACCATACCCACAGTGAAGCATGGTGGTGGCAGCATCATGCTTTGAGGCCTTAGTCAAGCTAGGGGGAATTATGAACAGTTCCAAATACCAGTCAAAATTGGCACAAAACCTTCAGGCTTCTGCTAGAAAGCTGAATATGAAGAGAAACTTTATCTTTCAGCATGACAACGACCCAAAGCATACATCCAAATCAGCAAAGGAATGGCTTCACCAGAAGAAGATTAAAGTTTTGGAATGGCCCAGCCAGAGCCCAGACTCAGACCTAAATCTGATTGAAAATCTGTGGAGTGATCTGAAGAGGGCTGTGCACAGGAGATGCCCTTGCAATCTGACAGATTTGGAGTGTTTTTGCAAAGAAGAGTGGGCAAATATTGCCAAGTCAAGATGTGCCATGCCGATGGATTCCTACCCAACAAAGTATTAGTTTAAGGCCTCATACACATGGACGTTTTTTGACGCCGGCGTTTTCTGGCGTTTTTTGCAGCTCTCCATGTTAGTCAAAGACCCCATTACAAACGCTGACGTTTTTGAGCTGTAGAGGGTGTTGGCGTTAATGAGCTGTAACTAGAACCCACGGCCAGCGCGTTCCGAGGCTGTAACGTTTTGGCGTTTTTTGACGCCGACGCCGCAAAACGCTCACTAACGCCGTACTGGCGTTAACCTACGTTTTTTGACGCCAACGTTTTTAGGTTGAAAAATAGCAGAGGGCTGATTTATTTTTTAAAAAAAATGCCTATTAACGCCGACGCTCACTAACGCCGATGCTTAACGCCGAAAAACGCCGTTTTTTTTTCCCCCTGACGTCGGACCCGACATTTTGTTTATTTTTTAAGATACGCCGTGTGTATGAGGCCTTAGGGTGTTCACACTCATGCAACCATATTATTTCATTTTTTTTTTTGTACAGTTTATAGGACGCATTAAAGGTGGAAAAATTTCTGAAATTATTTATCTTTTTTTTTTACATCACAGAAACCTGACATTTTAAGGCCTAATCCAGACGGGACACTTTTTCAACCTCCCCTGAGCGATTTTTTTTGACCGCTTGAAACCGACGCTTAAAACGCCAGTTTAGCTACGCTTTACATGCTGCGTTTAGCTGCATTCACATCAGAAGCTTTTTTTTTTTTTTTAATGACAAACACCTCTAAACGAAACGCCGCTAAACGTGAGTTAGGCGTATAGGGGCGTCTACAAGCTGTTACAGGCATTTGGCGTTTCAAATGCCTCTGAACTTCCGTCCAAATGCATTTTTTTGCTTTCCAAAAAAAAAAGCATAGAAACGACCTTAAACGACCCTGTGTACATGTACTGATGAGATAACATTAGATGAATTTAGGGGCAGCTGGAAACCGTGCCCAAATGCCTCTGAACGTCCGTTTTAGAGGCAGCAGTGTGCATGAGGCAAAACAGGGGTGTGTAGACTTTTTTTATCCACTGTAGTTCTTTTGATGATAGCTTTGTCAGTCTCGATCTGTAGTCAGGTATTATTAAAGTTCTTATTATCTTGGGGAGAGAAAAAAAAGATTATCATCACAGAGTTCTTCATTACCATGACAATAACTGTGTGTTAATTACTGGTAAGTCACCCCTCTCCTACAATGCTCTCTCTTTGTGTATGAGCACAGCTCTCTGTTCCGTAATACAATGTATTATATTTCTCTATACAGTGATAGCGAAGGACAGGAAATGAGAGCTTCCAGCTCACACATAATACTGTCTGTGAATGGCAGGCACAGAGTTTTCAGCACCTGGGACAAAAACTCCCTTCGTATGGCATTGTGCTGCTCAGATGTAGACATCCCTCGGAAATAATAAATAAGGGCTTTTATCTCCGTGCTGCGCTGCGTTATATCTGAAGAATAAAATGACTTCTGTGGTTTTAATTATTAATATAGTGCTAAAATCCCACACTGTACACAGAAAATTAACATCAGTCTCTGCACTAGAGGACCTTACACTCGAATGTTCCCACCACAGTCACATGCCAGTGAAATTATACATTTCTACAGCTCTCACATATTCTGTAGTGCTGTACAGACTGCACTGAACCATTCCCATCTGTTTCTGCGCAAAAGCTGCACTCCAATGTCTCATATAGTCAATATGCATTTATATAGCTCTGACATATTCTGCAGTGCTGTACAAAGAATACAAAAAATATTCACATCATTCTCATATGCAACATTATCTGCATCATAGGTACCTACATAATGCCCCTACTACAGGCATACATGATTACTACAAAACAATTGTGTAAAGTGCTGCGCTTGTGAAACTATAATCCTCAAAAATCAATATACAATAAAAGAACAGTGACAAGGTTACATGTAAAAAATCGTAATGAAAAGTCTGTCAAACTGTAATATGGCCATTCTCCATCAGGAGCCACATTAAAGTGATATGAAACCTTCACCGATCCCCATTAGGTGTGCTCTCACTTTCCTGTTTGACCTTTACTACAAAGGTTAAACTAGCACGTAGACAACAGCCAAGGTAGATGAATGGTCACAGATGAATGCTCACACAGGTTAATGGATTCCATTCCAAACAGATCATTAACTGGTGTAATGAACTCAATCAGCGCCAGCCACAGCTTCAAGCAGCTCTACTCAAAGAAAAATCTGAATCCTAGTGCTCACTGCCAAAATGTTTTATTAATATAAGATACAAATTGCACTCACTTGTGTACAGAGGAAAAAAGCGTTACAATAAAGCATAGATTGCCGGTAGACTGCTGGCTGTACAAGCGGCCAATGTAATATACTCAGCAAGTTACCAGGGGATTACTATGCTTCGCCTGACGAGTTTCATCGCTGTGACACACGAGCGAAACACATTTGAAGGCGCACAGGACGTTGGCTGCACGTTTACGAAGTGTATAGGGCAGAGCTTAGTGATCCCAATGAGAGACACACATTGCAGGCTGCTTGCTGGTAACTTGCTGAGCAATTGCATAACTAGAAAAAAGAAAAAGAGAGCGCACATCACATAGTGCTGACTCCCGCCTGACCACAGGCTGGGGAGAAGCGATGTCTGCTGCTAGAGATACCGACACTGCAGAAAAACATGACAGGAGCCGCCGGGGTCCAGGAACCGTCCAGAAAACCACCTGTAGTACAACGCAATCCACCCCTGGTAACAGGAACACGTTTCAAAGCAATTCAGCTTCTCGTTTCTTTTGTCTTATTCCACTTAGATTGCAGCGCTCCCCCATGCAGCCCATCAGCAGCAGCACAGTTCAGTTTCCAGAGGACTGTTTTTTATCCCTTGTTATGTACTCTACACTCCAATTATTATTATTTTGTTATTTTTCTAACTAACCACTTATTTTATTTTTGGAGGGTACACTCCCCCCCAGACTCCCTTAGCCACTTTGGGCTATGTCTGATTTTTGTTTTTTATATGCCATTGTTATTTTGTGCATGACAATTTATTCACACTGTTTTTTAAAAAAAAAAATTCCTCCCAGTGAGACGTGTGGTTAATTGATTGTAATCAACCTTCACCTCTTGCTGGAGAGTTCAGTTCAGTCCAGTCACCCCTTTGGTTTCTTTTACATATATTGCATAACATTTGTAGCGTTTTTTTCCTCTGTACACAAGTGAGCACAATTTGTATCTTTTAATCATAAAGCATAAAGCAATCATGAGCACTATGATTCATGTTTTTCTTTGAGCTGAGCGGCTTGGAGGTGTGGTTGTTGTTGGCTGAGTTCATTGCTTCTGTTGGTAATCTGTTTGGAGTGGGATCCATTAACCTGTGTGAGCATCCATCTACCTTGGCTATTGTCTGCATGCTAATTTGACCCTTTGTAGCGTTGCACAATTTTTTTGTATTGTATCACTTGTACTAGCAGTTTAACCATAACTGGTTGTAGCACAGATTTTTGGTTTCACATACACTGTTATTGATATACATTTATTCATAGAACACTGACATACTCTGCACACTGTGTTGTATCATAGCCTTGGTGGTGAGTAGTAAAGATGGCAGGATTTACATTTCTGCCCAATAATGGAGATATGTGTTTTTGGTGTATTACCTATGTATTATATTTATGTGAGTATTGTAGTTTACCACATGTGCTGGCATTTATTACATTTTAAGTGTCACCCTATGGCAGAATGATTGTCTTTTTGATTGGTTGCTGCAGGTTACTGCACAATTTGGCATAGTAAATGTACCATTCTATTGGTAGATAATGTACTTCTCTTCCAGCTGTTGCAGGTTGACAGTTATTGTTGTGTTTTTTCCAGCAGATCCAGGTTGTGTTTCCTGTAATATGTCATATACTCTTGAATGGTAGACGGTGTTTAGTTCTGTATACTGGCAGTAACGCGGTGTGTGTTTACGCTCCGTCTGATCCCCCGTTTTCCATGACTCACAGTCTGCCTACAGTAGAAGGGATGTCATAATATTTTCCTCAACATTTACATATAGACAGTCAATCCCTTATTTTACCATATTTATGTGGCAAAATACTATAGAGTGCAGATTTGTTTGGCAGGTTTGAGTTTGCCATTCGCGTTAGTCCTTTGTGTGATGCCATATTGCCAACCTCACCAGATTAGTGACTGAAAGGAGTGAAATGGAGGGGTGCATTTGAGCAATGCCATGAAGGAATGAGCAGGTAGGATGTGTCTGTATGCATCTCCAGGCTTCTGGTTTCTTTCTATTTATCTTTTTGCCGGTGTGCTGGTGTGCCAGTGTGCTGGTATCTCTTTTCAGAACAAAATATAATAAAGTTGAGTGCTATCAGTGGGCTGCTTTGTATAAGAGTATGCCCCACAATAGCCTAGCTTTTCTCAGTCAGCATAGAATTATTTAAATTACTGCGTCCTTTGCAGCCCTAATCATTCATGAAGGATTGACAAGTACCTGTAGGCAATCACGTCTTACAGTTATTTCCAAACATACTGCATTCTCGTGGTCACACCTAGCCAGAATTCTCAAAAGGTGTTTTGGATTTGGAGACTGTAAAATGCAAGTTTCACCCTCTGGCACCTTGTGGTTCATGCTGCTCCACACAGATAAACCATCAAATTTCCAGGACATCAAAGGATGATTGCAAAGCAGGAAGCTCATGCTATTGATTGATACATGATCTGTGTGACGCCTGCCCTGTGTCTCATATTGCCTTATACACTGTGCTGGTAACTGTGCAAAGTATGGAGCTCCATTGTTTTTTATGGAGGAATGACCAGGACAGCAAGGGATAACAGAAAAAAAGTCTCTAGATTTTATGGCATGAAATATTGGGGTTTACATACACATACCTGTTACAGATGGCAGGAAAGAGAGGGAGCTACAGGAGACATAAGTCACACCGTGATTGAAGTCTCATATACACGACGAGAATATCGGATGAATGATCGTCTGTTTTCTGTTTGTTTTTTTTTTGTTTTTTTTGCATGCTAGTCTCATATCGAAAATCAAAAGGTTACGAAAATTCTTGTACAACAGAATACAATTTCGGAAGTGATGTAATGTGTTGTATTGTAATTGTAATGTTGTAAACTCTCATTTCTGAGCATGCGTGGTCTTGGTTTTCCGTTTTTTTTTTTTTTCCCCCCCGGACTAATACTGTACTGATTAAACGCATATCATACGTTCTGGTGTCGTACAAGGAAAACATTTTGTCCCTTTAGATAATGTACCATGAACTGTTCTGATCGGCTCTGTGTACTAACGATCAGATTATCATATGATTGCTTCGAAAGCAGTATTTTCCGTCTGATTTTAGGATAGTATGTACTCAGTGGGTGGGGCGAAACATGTCAGGTGGCATGGCCCGAGGAGCAGCATGGACTGAGGCTTTAACATTAATATATCGACACTAAGATCTGTTATGGTGAGCAGTGGTTTTATGCTTATATGAAGTCACACTGTGGGTTTAAAGAGAAAAATTCTAAGCATGCTCAAATATTAATACATTTTGAACAAACCGTAAAAGGCCTTTAAAACAAGACCTCAATTACTTCTGTAGCTATAGGCATTTTGGAGAAATTGAGTTTCAAAATTCACAACAAAGCACTGAAATGTCAGCTCCTTTCCTTTTCATTTCTGCTGCACTGGCATGCCTTGCCAGCCTTGTCAGTGTCTCTAATCTGTTACAAGGAAAATGCACATTACAAGCATTGGTGCAATGTGGTGCCATTCATTCTGAATGGTGCCCCAAATCACCTTGTTGCTGGACATGTACCCTAATGCCCAGTAATGCACTACCTTGTATTGTAGTCTGCTGCATTTAGAATCTATCATAATTCAGCATTTCTCAATCTTTTTTTCATTTGGGGCACCCTTTAAAAGTATACAAAATCTTAAGGCCCCCCAGTCTAAACATGTCAAATTGCGCCGATGTGAACAAGGGCTGAGCTGCATTTACAGTCTTTACTTGGTTTTTGAGGGCAAGTAAACTGCACCAATTCTGGGTGGCCTAATCTTTAATTCAATTTTCAATCTCTCATTTTTAGTTGTTTTTTCACTGTTAATTACACAGAAGTAAGACAGATTTTAAAGTGGAACTAAACCCATCGATTTAACGGTTTCAACAAACCGTTACATTCCCAGCATGCCAGGAATGATAAGTGTCACATTTGGTTGTACTCGCAACCAAACTGTCAAACCATCAAATGGCTGGTGTGATAATTGATCGCATGTGCAGCACCATGGTAGTTGCAGATCAAACAGAGGTTAAGATGGCAGCTTCCTTGGCTGAAGGGAAAGGAGGGTTTAGTTCCACTTTAAACTGATAAAGACTGGAATGAAAATGGATAATGCTTTTTAATCTGCTTCTTATCTTACGAGCAGGGTCCTCTTAACTTAACTTAAATTTTGTATTTTATTGTATTGTAACTGTACTGTCTCCCTTTATATTGTAAAGCGCTGTGTAAACTGTTGGCACTATATAAATCCTGTATAATAATACAGTGTGGTAAAAAAAAAGTTTAGCCACATGAAACCTGCAGCATATTGTGTTTTTAAAGCAGGAGAGAAAGTAACACCACAGTGACGTGCCAAATAAAAATATGTTTTCCTCCTTTTCCAAGAGAGACAACAATACAAGTGCAGATGGGCATTGCAGATGGAAGTAGCCAACTGGTTCTTAGCTTATAAATAATTAGACCAGATCGGTGGCTGCTGATTGGTTGGTTGTTTTATTACTTCACATTACACACTGCTCTACCACCAAAAGTAAAACCATTCGTTGGTGCGATCCATCCGCTCGGTGACTTCAGAGGTGCTCAGGAAGCGGCAGTGTCGGATGCTGGCTTTCTATTTCTCGGAAAAGGATGTTGGATGAGCAGATGGAATAAGAATTGTTTATCTCCTCTCTGTCGCCTGTTTTTCAACACTTTTGTCCCGTTTAGGATTTATTGACACCGGCAGCAAGCCAGCATGGTTTTTGAGCACTTTTTTCCTATGAGAGACAGATGGCACTTCTATGATTAGAGGCGCAGTATGATGCTAACCATTAGTGTGAATTGCATTAAACAGTTGTTCTTATATTTTTTATTGTGATATTATCAGCAGGTGTCTGCACTCCTGCATCAGCGTGGATGTACACTTTCCTGGGCAGTGGTCGGCCCTGCTGAACAAATTGCAAGAAACGCCATCTTGCAGGATATGCCATCAGTAAAACATTTTAAGACCACCTGAGGTAGTGCTAAAGATCTTCCAAAATAGTGACTCTGGCCCCATTTATTGGCCTTAATGGTGATTTTGTTTTATGCATCATTTGTGGAATAGAATAACCCCAGTATAGACTGACAGCTGGAAAATATACAGAAATATATTGCAGGAGGCACTGTATTTTGTGTTCTATCTCAAATGTCAATTTGTGCAAAAGACACACCTCCTGAGACCCAGTCTGTAGTCATAGTATTAAAACTTGCTGATTCAACAAGATCCACAGGCAACGTCCCAACTCGCCAAGAAGACTTGAAGAAGAGTAGAATCCAATGTATTTTATTCAGGCTTAACTGCCTTCTTAGAGTTAGAAAGCCATTTCTTTCTAAAAATATAAATGCAATAATACTGCACCATCAACTAAATAAAAATATAAGAAAGCAGCTGCCTTAAAAACAGTAAGGCCTCATACACACAGATGGTGAGAGGTATAAAAAGCCATCGTTTTCCTGTGCCCGGGGAGTCACAGGTCGCACGTACCGCGTGCCATACAAGTGAACAGTTGTACGCAGCCGTACTGTTGTAAACGCTGATGCTTGTTTGTGCTGGTGTTTATCTGTGCATGCTCATGCTGTGTATTTCCCAACACAAAACTTCTGCCTTAGGAAATGTGTTGTACGTGTGTGTGCGTGGGTAAATGCTGATGCCAACATGCATTGGCGTTTTTGTGCATGAGACCTAAGAAATGAATGGCTGCATGTAGACATGCTTGGGTATACCCTGATGTTTTCGTGCATAAGCATTAACATGCATGTTTGTATGACACATTCCCTGAATGCAGAATGTCCTATGTGCATGCATGTAAGCCAGGGCTCGATAAATCCCAGTCGCCATGTCGACTAGAAATTGTGTTCTGGCGCCTGGGCTTTTGTCAGCACATTCACTGTTGGCACCAGGCATGAGCAATTAGTGATTCTGCATTTGAGTAGGAGGCATGCACGGCCACCCGGCTGTAGTTTCGCTGGCTCCCTTACATGCGATCATCGCAGCAAGTGACAGGAGAGAGATCTGTGTTGTAAACAACACAGATCTCTCTACCGACATAGGATGTGCCGTTTTTTCTTTTTATCTCCTTGCAAAGCAGGGAAAAACCAGGCACACTGCAGTTACATTACACTTTTTAGGAACACTGTTAAACCTTTGATTGCACCAGATGTTAACCCCTTCCTACCAAGTGTCATTAGTACAGTAACAGTGCATTTTATTAGCACTGTTCACTGTATTAGTGTCACTGGTTATGTCAGTGTCAGAATGCCTGCCGTACTTTCACAGTCCCACTATAAGTCGCTACAATTACTAGTAAGTGTATATGTGTATATATATATATATATATATATATATATATATATATATATATATATATATATATATAAAAAATTCCAGGGTATATACACCGTCA
>BLSH010472475.1:426544-446966 GCA_018402905.1 Glandirana rugosa
ACGTGGAGAGAGTTTTTACGTAACGTCCATTGACGCGTCTACACTTGTTCTGGATATCCTTTACACGAAAATTACCTAACATCACGTAAAGACATATAGTCGTTTGTGTGATTGTGTTCTTGGTTCAGATTCAATCTTAAGGTGGAGGGGTTTGGAGTTCAAATACGGTACTGCCAGAGTCTTAACATCTGACGTAAAATCCGGTCATTAGTATGTTTCTTCTATATGACATATACATTACAGTCCACGTGATAGGAACTTGCCGGGGAACAACCGACACATTCCGAACAAAGCATGGATACGTCAAAAGAAAACAACTAGGTGTGTTTTTGCAGCGATTTTACCGTGCTTCACATTTTCTAATTCACCCAACAACAAATTAGCAAAAAAAAAAGCATTAAATATGCAAAATGCACCAAAAAAAATGTGCGAAAAATGCACAGCAAAAAGCAATGCAGAAACGGATCAAAAGAAAACTGCATAGGTACGAAACAAGCCTTACACAGCCAACAAGGGGCCGTTCAAGGATAGTGCACCTGACATTACATATACAGTATATCTTCTTTGTATGATTACTGGCCTAAAATGCAGTCTACAATTCTGAGACCGTCATGGCATAAACTTGAGGTTTGGGGAGGTGGAATTCTAACTTAGACTTGGTTCTTGTGTTAGTGTGTTTGCTGATATACAGAAATGCACTACAATCCATTAAAAGCACATTTCCTATAGGTCTTGTTCACATCTGCGCAGTTACCTGCAATGCATTTTTGAGAGAGGTGCAAGGACTTTTTTTTTATATGCAGCACAGCATGGTTCCGGCTCCATAGACTTCATTGGAATTGCATCAGTAACGCGTGGTGTGTTTCCTGCATATCGCCTCCTAACAACATCTACACTTCCCAAAGAAGGCAAAACGCATCAAAAACAAGCATGGAAAATGCAACACATACTGGAAAATGCACCACAAAAACGCATCAACCACACATGCATAGATGTGAACCTAACCTTAGACCCCTCATGAGTAGAATCAACAATGGTAAAAAGAGGTCTCTATAAGAAACAAAGCAGATGAGAGGAGAAGATTGAGGTAAGTGTGGTCCCTTTTATTATGAATTTCATCTTTTTACTTGCTTGCTATTCCATATTATGATTATTGCATTTTGTACACAGTAAATCATTCTCTATAATGAATGAATAGTATTCCTGCTGAGTGACGGCTGAGATCAGCTCATTTGGCCTTGTAGAGTATCTGGTTTAATCAAGCTAGACATGACAGATTTTTGTTGAGCGAGAGAACAGTAAAATAGCAAAGCACTAGGAAGCAGAACATGCAAATGTAATGCACATATATTTACATCTAACAAACCCCTTTGTTAGAAAACAGAACAGAAAATTATTATGCTGAAAGTTGTGCTCTTATCATAAGGAGACACTTTGGGGCTTATTCAGAAAGGGCAGTGAGCATATCTGAAGTGCAGTAACTGGTAGACGCTAAAGACGGGTTTTCTTTTATTTCTGAGGTTTGTCCAGCGTGTGTGCTGAGTGTTGCAGCAGTTTATCCACCATTGTTTGCGTTTCCCTCACATTATGTATCTTCGCATTTAGTTAATTGACTTTTAATACACCGCCACCTGTTCATAGGAAATAGTGGAGATGAGT
The DNA here is from genome assembly GCA_018402905.1 of Glandirana rugosa. Lineage (NCBI taxonomy): Eukaryota > Metazoa > Chordata > Amphibia > Anura > Ranidae > Glandirana > Glandirana rugosa. Next base: position 428,204 of record BLSH010472475.1, read on the forward strand.
TAAACGTCTTCCTGGAACATAATATACATAATATCTCTGTGATATGTCATCCATGTGTCATTGTTCAGCCTGTAGTTCATTACCCGGGTACAATGGGGCTCAGCTGGGCACAACACGCCCAGACGGTGGGCACAATAGGCTGCATGAATAATGATATGAGGTGCCATTGTAAAGGATGATGATTGTATGGTGTGCACAAGCCCCAGAGGCGGTCGACTGGGTGCACTTATATCACTGCAATGGTCAGCCATGACTAGTGAATGAACATTGCTATCAACATATGTCAGAGTCCAGCCCAGATGGTCAGAGGAGGGGTGGGATGTTTATTATTCAGGTTTATTAAGCAGCTTCTGATGCATGACGTTTCAGTTGACAAACACTGGCGGTTCAGCTTATTAAAGGTCATGAGAGCCCTTTAATTCTGTCTACGCCAATTTATCCCAAAATGCCTCCCGTCTCTTCTCAATGTTTATTAGGTTGATTTTGCGTGTGGAATACATATACTCTGCTCTTATTTTTTTTTTTTACTTACACATTTTACCTACTGTATTGGCTGAACGGTCAATTTGTATATGTGATTGGTAGAATTTCAGTTGTGTCCCGAGCCAGGGATTCTGCAGACCAGGGTTTCTCCACCTTTTTTTTAGTCAGACCTCTTTCACACTGAGACGCTTTACAGACGTTATTTAGCTAAAAATAGCGCCTATAATGCGCCTCTTAATTAAATTCAGTGTGTCCTTTCACACTGAGGCGGCGCACTTGCAGGAGCGGAAACAAACTCCTGCAAGCAGCGTCCAATGTCTAATGGTGCACAATGAAAACTGTGGCCTTGTGTAACTAAAATCCAGGATTGATCCACCAACTGGGTTGTATGCAATTTTTAGGTATTTTGCCAAGGCACCCCAGTGTGCCTGGGCACCCTGGTTGAAAAAGGCTGCTCCGGAGCATCCTATTTTGTTTTGGCTGCTGTGAACTATTCTAGCTGGTAATATCATGTTGAATGTGGTCACACAGAAGGTGGCTCGGTTCTTTTCACTTTGAGAAATGCCAGATCTGTTGGCTCTCACATACCTTTACAGAAACTGAAATATTGGGTGCTTTTACATTGTGGCCTATTTACTATGATTATTATTTCTTATTATTATACAGGATTTATATGGCACTGACCGTTTACACAGCGCTTTACAACATAAGGGCAGACAGTACAATTACAATATAATTTAATACAGTAGGAATCAGAGCGGCCTTGTTCATTAGAGCTTACAATCAATTGCAGTATTATCTGAGGCTCACATGTAACAGCTTCTATTTGTGAGTTCTTCTATATGGGTGCTGAACAGAAAGACGTTTGTTTAAAGCAAAATCTCTTCTCCAACTATGCAGTCTTCAGTTCTGATGAGTTACTGTCCATTAAAGTGTTTGTCAACTCGTGACAACCACTTTAACCTACAGGTAAGCCTATGGCGAGGCTTACCTGTAGGTGCACTGCATATCTCCCAAACCTGCATGGTTCAGGAGATATGCAGTGTTCTGGATGTGCCAACATCATTTCGCCTCTGTGCCGTTTCTTCACTGAGATCATGCCATGAGTAGTGGCTCCCACGCGCATGCGTCTCCGGCACATAATGGGCTACTATGCAATGCATAGTGGCCCTTTATTTTCTACTTTGCAGTGGAATATAGAGGAACCCCATCATGGTTTACTTCCTCTTTAAAGTGATACTAAATACACAGTGATTAATTTACATTGTCCCATCTATTTCTGTATGTGGGCGATGGCACTGTAATTATTTTAATTAAAATAAATATCTAAGTACCTTTTTCCTAATCCATATACAGCTGTCACATGACCAGACCTTTCCCAGCCTGGCTAGGGAAAGAGTGGCAGGTGGGGCTTCCAGTCCTCTGCTGTTGGTCACATGTTTAAATAAAAACAACCTTTGGAATACAGAGTGAAAATAAATAATATCAATAAATGTTTCAAATTGTGAATACAAACATGTACATGAAATCAGATCTTATTTCATGGAAATAACATGGTGTGGACGGATTTCTGCCAGTCACAGGCTGCAGAGACGGCTCTAGGCTTTGTGAGGCCTTAGGCAAAACCTAGACATGAGGCCCCACTCACCCCCATAATGGGAAAAATAATTCAAGCGAATAAAAAAAAAACTTTATAAATTGCATATATTAAATTCGCCTATTTTATATAATTGCATATATTATATTAGCTTTAAAGTGCTGGTGTCAGTACTCTCTATCTCAGAGCTGGTGTCAGCGTCAAATTAGGTGGTTGCGAGGCCCCTGTGAGTGTGAGGCCTTAGGCGACCGCCTAATTTGCCTAATTAGAGAGCCGCCTCTGACAGGCTGTGTCACACCCCTCCAGCCTGTGTCTTACAAAAAGAGGGAGGTGAAGCCCCCATCAATGTACATATAATATCTTGCCACCATTGTGTGGTTAGTAGGCATGGAGGAGGAGGGAAGGGGGCGGGCTGTCATTTACCACTGAGTATACGCCCACATGTGTGACTCTATAGTCTCATGGGCTGCTCAGATGTGATGGGGAGGAAATGCTTGGCATAGAAACTGAAAATTTTGGAATGTGCAGAGTTGGCACCACAGCTGCAAAATCTCTAGCTGAACATTAACAGAAGGTGGAGACAGAGAGCAGCAGGATCAATCTGTTTTTTTGCAGAATACAGAAAACGGACCTTGTATTGACTGCGTGACTATGAACAGCATGTAATACAGCATTTATTGATAGATTTTTATGATGTGGGTTCAGCGACACTCTAAGCTTCATAGTGCAATAACAATTTTCTTCCCATTGGAATTTTCATGTGACCTTTTAGATATTGCAACATAAGTATTGAGACTCCTTTTTCTCTGACAAGAAAAGTGACACTTCCCTGGTAAACATGACAGAATGAGGAACTTCAATTATGGGATCTCGCCTCTGAATTCCGGAAAAATGAAAGATGATCTAGAACCAGAATATGACTATTTTGTGGACTGGCCTTTTAAATACAGTACATAAGCAGTTTGTCTCGGAAAACTGTTTGAACTGGTTGGTGGCTGTACATCCCTGATTCCAGTTAGCCAATGTTTAATTCATCTGCAGCCAGCAGCACTCACTGACATTAAGGCTAAAAAAGACAACACAGTTAATGTCTTGCGTAACCCTTAAACTGAATTTAACTGTCCAGAGAATGATGATCTGTTTGTGATAGTCTGAAGGTGGAACATGCAAACTGTCCGACAACAATAACCTGCATTATCCCACAACACTGTGTAAACAGAGATGACGAAACATTATATGCTTTATATTATCTGGGTGACTTTTCAGAAACTTCACAGTTAGACTCCTGCTCGCTGCAGCATTGTGTTTAATCTGTGTGCATCCTTTCCCTCCTTATATTCCCATCAATGAACCAGATGGCCCTAAATATAATTCAGTTTATATAGAGGGGATTTACAGGAGTGTTTCAGAACATTATTGGACAATGGGGATAACATTTGGTTTGGGGGGCATTTCCTGCATGCCACTCTTTCTTGTAGCCTAAATTGTCAGCTTGTAGAGGAAAACACGATGCACTGTTGTACTTTACATACATCAGTAGGACATACGCTGGTATTACCTAATTACAAAAGTATTTTGATTTCTTTCCATGCATAAAAACTTTTTCTAAACTTATGTGACAAAAAGCACCGGCAAACTCGACCCGCTCACGTGGTCTCTGCTTCCCATGAGCATTGTGGGTGCCAGAATTAGAGACTGCAGAAAACCTGTTGATTTGAAATAGACAGAACCTAGATGGCAGTAGGGCAGGAAATTCTGTTTCCCCTTTGCCTTCAGTTTGTATAGGAGCAGTGTGAACAGCAAGTTTTTATACAGCAAATTTTCATAATTTTTCTCACACAAATAGAACTTTCTTTTGGGTGGTATTTAATCACCACCGTGGTTTTTATTTTTTGCTAAATAAACAAGAAGACTGAAAATTTTGAAAAAAAAAATGTTTTGATAGTTTGTTATAAACTTTTGCAAATAGGTAATTTTTCTCCTTCATTGATTTGCGCTGATGAGGCTGCACTGATGGGCACTGATAGGCTGCACTGATGCGCACTGGTAAGGCGACACTGATGGGCACTGAAGGGCACTAATAGGTGGCACTGATGGATGGCACTGGTAGGTAACACTGATAGGCAGCACTGATCAGCAAAGATAAGTGGCACTGGTGGGCATTGATAGGTGGCACTGGTGGGCACTGATAGACGGCACTGGCAGGTGGCACTGGTGGGCACAGATGAGGCAGCGGTGGCTTTCTGTGTGAGGGACCAATGTGATCGTTTGTTTTTTTGTTCTCCTCACGCTGTTAGCGTGAGAAGAAAAAATAGCCGATTCCTGGCTCTGTTTACATCACGTGACAGCCGATCTCATGGTATGGGGTCGGGATCGGCCCCTTACTCCGATCTATGATCAGCCGAGTCTCCTTGACTCGGTGATCACAGAGCGCGCTGGCAATTTAAGCCCGAGCTGTAGCCGTCTTTCAGCTATAGGGTGGGAAGGGGTTAATCAAGCTGCTAGTAGGCTTTAGCACTACTTGGAGCTTGTTGAAAGCCTGCTGGCAGCTTTTTAAGCCCACAATACGTCTGGTTTACCGGGGTTATGGCTAAAGCTGGTCACAAGCTGGTTGGTAAGTAGAGCTTAAATTTTTCTTTGGATTTTTTCCTTGGCTGTTTTTTGTTATTTGTTGCCCTCCAATGCTCCTTGCTGTAGAGACCAGTTATAGATGGAGGCAGCGGCTCATTTTTTGTATGCTTGATATTGGTCAGGTAACACACTGACCCCTTTGCAGCCATGGTGATATGTGCTTGGGTGTTCAGTGTGTCCCTGTACCTTTTAAGGAGGGTTGGGCTCCCTCCAGCCCATCTGCCCTCCATCTATCTCATCAGAATGCATGTGCTTCCACTGTGAAGCTTCTTATAAGTTAGGAGGTAGGACTAGAGGTAACAGGGGCCTCAAGCTTACGCATGCATTTGCAAATGTGTGTAACCAAACCCCTGTTTTTAACTCATACTGTTAGGTTACTTTGGCTGGTTGCAAGCTAGTTGGTAAGTAGAGCTTGGATTTTTTTTCTTAGCTGTTTTTTGTTATGGCTGAAGCTATCAGCCATAACACCAGTAATTTTTTTTTTTTTTTTTTTTTTTTACAGCCGCCGGCTGGCTTTCTCATGAGTGTTCTGAGCGGCTCATGACCTGCTGGAACGATTTTAGAAGTGGAAGGAGGGGACGTCTCCCATCTTTGATCGCCTCTATGGCTTTGGAGGACTGGAGCAATGTCATGACGTCACTTCCAGTCCAGGGTGGTAGTAACCTGTTGTTTTTTTTTTTTTTAAAGCAAAAGATCAAATATTTATTTTTTATTTTTGATCTTTTGCTTTTAAAGGTAAAGGAAAAATCTATCATCCTTATTTATATTACAAGGGATGCTTGCATTCCTTGTACTAGGAATAAAAATGATAAAAAAAAAAATAAAGGGACAGCGTAGAAACACAAATTAAAATAAATAAGGAAAAAAAAAAAATGAAAGGGCCTTCATCTCTCCATGCTCGCACGCAGGAGTGAACGCATATGTAAGTCACGCACACATATATAAATGGTATAAATCGGTGATACTGCGCTAAGGCATCAACAAATATATAACGAAAAAGTGAACAAAGAATATATATATATATATATATATATATATATATATATATATATATATATATATATATATATATATATAGTGAGCTGCCAAACCACAACTAAACTTGTTGGTAATAAACTCTGTAAACAAAAAGTTAAAGCGCTCAACCTCAATTAGTGATAATGATATTTGAAACAAAGACCGTGATGTCAATGTAAACTCCTATAATAAATATTATAATATATAAATGATGTGAATCCCTTCATAAAAATCCAAAAACATTCCAAAAAAAAACGTTCAAAAAATGTCCAAAAAAAATCAAAAATGTTCAATCCCAATATAGTGAGATTTTAACTGTGAATTTCAATTTAGAAAAATAAGTTCATCCAGATACACAGATAAGGTCTTTACGGATTTAGATCAATTAAAATCCTAGAAATTATGGAGCCAAAAAACAGGAACAACTGGGAAGACTTGAGAAAATCCAAAACCAAATGAATGGGAGGCTTACCGGACCAAGGATGTATTAGCGCTCATACATATCCAGACAATCCCAGGGATTCCACTTCTGGAGTGCACATCGCACAATCCTGTAACGACCCAGGTTGGTCTTACTTGAAAGACTGGCCGCCCCTCTGTAGTTGTTCCTCTTTAAGGAATAGTATCTTTATCCATGGGGGGGGGGGGCATCCGTCATCAAAGGTCCCTTCCTCGCAGTCACAGTAATGGCGGTATACTTGCACAAACAGTTTTTTGCACACTTCCCTCTCTCCCAGGAGATAGCTGAGGACAAGGCAGGCCTGACGTGTAAATGGTGTTCGCACCACACATGTGAGGTATTGTAAGAGCGAGAACAATAATTCTAGTGCTTGATGGCCTCTGTAACTCTAAACAGGTAACCTATAAAAATGTTTCCTATGGAGATTTTTAAGTGTCGTAGTTTGTCGCCATTCCACGAGCGTGTGCAATTTTAAAGCGTGACACGTTAGGTATCTATTTACTCCGTGTAACATCCTCTTTCATATTTTACCAAAAAATGGCGTATATATTGTGTTTTTTTTTTTTTTAATTCATTAACCACTTGCCGACCGCCGATCGGCATCTGACGGCGGCAAAGTGGCTCGTTCCCGCTCGTGCCGGCGGCTGTGGGAACGAGTTTAGTGAGTGCGCGCGCGCCGCCGGAGGCGCGCCCTCACGCTCACTGTGATCGGGGAGGGCCAGGCAGCGGCTTCGATTCCCACCGGCTACCCGCAATGGCCCCCCCAGAGCGAAGGAGCGGAGGTCCGTGTATGTAAACACGGACCTCCGCTCTGTGTGAGGGGGAAGGGCTGTGATCACAGCCTTCCTGTCCGTGAAGTCTGTGACCACTTCCCTTCCCCAGATAGTGCAGTCCCCCTACAGTTAGAACACGCCCAGGGAACATAGTTAACCCTTAGAGCGCCCCCTGCAGGTTAACCCCTTCACTGCCAATGGCATTTACACAGTAATCAGTGCATTTTTATAGCACTGATCGCTGTATAAATGCCAATGGTCCCAAAAAAGTGTCAAAATGGTCTGACATGTCCGCTGAAATATCGCAGTACCGCAAAAAATCGCAGATTGCCGCCATTATTAGTAAAAAAAAAATAAAAACCCCAAAAATGAATTCTCATCATCCGTAAACACGACCACTTTTGCGCAAACCAATCAATAAACGCCGATTGCGATTTTTTTTATCGCAAATATGAGGAAGAATATAAATTGGCCAAAAACGGTGAAAAAAAATGTTTTTTATATTTTTTTTTTGGATTTGTATTTTAGGAAAAAGTAAGAAATTTGGGTTTTTTTGCAAAATTGTCGCTCTTCTTTTGTTTATAGCGGCGATCAGAAATGACGCAGCGGTGATCAAATACCACCAAAAGAAAGCTCTATTTGTGGGAAAAAAAGGACGCAAATTTCGTTTGGGTACAACGTCGCACGACCGCGCAATTGTCAGTTAAAGCGACGCAGTGCCCAATCGCAAAAAGGGCTCCGGTCCTAAAGCTGGAAATCCTTCCGGGGCTGAAGTCTTTAAAGTGTATTTTTTCTAAAAAAAAAAAGTTGTGTTTGCCAAACCACTGTGCAAAAAAAAAATTTGCAACAATCGCCATTTTATTTCCTAGGGTGTCTGCTAAGAAATAAATATATATATATATAAAATGTTTGGGGGTTAGAAGTAATTTGCTAGCAAAAAATACTGATTTAAACTTTTAAACAAAAAGTGCCAGAAAAGGCTTGGTCTTTTGAGTGGTTAAATTGGCAGTTAGCACTCCCATTAAGATGTGTGTATACCATTTCCAAACAGGAGCTGAAGGGCGCTTTAAAGACTTGGGGAAAGCTGCTCAAAGCTTGCTGAAAGCTTTGCAGAAGCTTACTGAAAGTTTGTGTGAAAGCTTGCTGTTCACACAACTCTTAGTGCCGGTTCACACAGGGGCGGCTTCAAAGTCGCTCGATTCTCGTCCGATTTTGATGCCACCCTGTACAGCGTGGCTTGTAAACGACTTCTGTATAGAAGTCAATGCAAGTCGCTCCGAAGTCACCCCAAAGTAGTACAGGAACCTTTTTCTAGATCTTGAGTCGCTCCTATTAGAACGGTTCCATTGTACTACATGGAGCGTGATTTGTCAGGCGACTAGAACGCCTGACAAGTCGCCCCGTGTGAACCGGCACTTATACAAGCTGAAGCCCGTGTGAAACAGGCATCTACAGTAAAGAGAGATTCAGTGAGTCACAATCAGTACTATAATGGAAGCAGTGTCTGGGTATGTAATGTAGCTGACTCCATGTACATAGGATATTATTATACACTATAACACACACACACACATAATAATATTTACATTACACTGATTGTATTTACATGTATATCTAAAAAAAATGACAAAGCTACAGATTCACTTTAGGAAAATAAACAATCTCAGATGCTGTGTGTGTAAGAATTGTAAATATTAAATGTTTTTACATTTTTTTTCCTTTCTTGCCCTGAAATACACGCAGAACATTAACAAAAAGATCTAAAAACATCAGTAGCTTTGTAGTGAGTTTTTCAGATTTTATCAGCGTTTTTGAGCGTCATCGTTTTTTGAGCTTTTTTTTTTTTTTTTCAATGGATCCGAAACGTCCAAAAAAGCTGGTGAGCCGCGGTTTTGGGCGTTTATGCATGTTTTTATGCTCTCAACTTTTTTTGTGGTCAGAACGCCTTTTGAATGTGATTTTAGGGTGTTCTGACAATAGACCATAAATTCCACTGCTGATAAATGACAATAAACGTCCATGTATGCATGGACACATAGGATAACATAGAGGGGAGTTTAAGGGCTGTTAAATTAAACGCCCAAAAACGATCATTTAGCAGCTACAGTGTGCATGAAGCCTTAGTGTATTACTGCACAGTACCCATAAATCCCATGCTTACAATCTCTCCTTTCCTGATCTCTGTCACAGATAAATATTTCATGTTTACATATCTGTGATGTTCTGCATGTATCGGCACAGCCCTCAGCTGTATATATAGGGATTCGGCTGTACTGTATTGCTTTGTCTTTTCAGGCTAAATCTGATTAAGTGAATTATGTCATCCTTGCGTGTGGAAGTTGTCGCAGAAAGAAGGGGGCCTTTGAGGGCTGCTGTTTTGGACAGCCTTTCTAAGAGCTGTTTTCATTTACTTTACAGAGTTTTTTTTATTTTTTAGTTATCTTACCTTTTATGTACATGATGCTAATTTTATTTAGATTAAGGGCCGGTTCGCACATAAACGATCCGACTTTGGTGCGACTTTGCTAGGCGATTTTTAATGCGACTTCAGTGTGACTTCGGGCAACTTACAACGCGACCCTATGCCAGGGTTGCCTTCAAAAATTATTTCCTTTTAACTTGAAAGTCACTTAAATATAGATGGGGGATCTGACTTGGAGGCGACTTCCATTGAATTCTATGGGCACAAGTCGGATAGAAGTCGCCTTGAAGTAGTACAGGAACCTCACCTTGAAGTCGGAGCGACTTCAGTAGTGTACATTAAGACGGCTCCCATCCACTTCAATGGGATTTCTTATGTCAAGCGACCTGGGACGACTTGAGGCGACACAAGTTGGAGTGCATGTCGCCCCTGTGTGAACCGGACCTAAATGTTCAAACAATCATAGGAATAGATTATGGAAATCGCTGTAGAATCAAACAGAGAGGGACCTGTGGCCTCTGACCATGGTGGGGTTTAGATAAAACAATTGTTACATGCCTTGCCTGGATTCTAACACAGTCTCCCTCCCCCACCACGTGTTACATTAACCCCTTCATGACGGAGGGTAAAACAAACGTCAAGGCGATTTTACCACAATATTTGCCGCGATTTTACAGCGATTTCGGATCAGTACAACTTCGGTCCGACTGTGTTGCAACTTTGGCACAATGAAAACATATTACAAAGTCGTACAGAAATAGTACAGAAATCGCATCTGTATTATTCAGATGCGCTTTGCATGTGACTTTGAGGGTTTAACATTGAAATCTATGGACCTCAAGTTGCATCACAGTTGGGCCAAAGCAATGCAGGGACTACTTTGAAGTCGGCGCGACTTCAAAATAGTACAGATATGAACGATACTCATTGTAAATAATGGGGAACAACTTGTCATGTGACTTTGCAGTCCCAAGTCGCAGGAAAAGTTGCATAAGTGTGAAAGGGGTCTAAAGGAGATGTACGCAAAAAGGTCATTTGGCTGTACTTTTCCTGTGTATCACAAAAGTGCAGTTCCTTCTGCACTCCCTTCTGTGACCCATTTTCAGCAGACAGCGGGCTGAAGCTCGCTGTTGGCAGACGTCACAGAGCCGGCCAGGCTGGGGCAAGATTGCTACAATAAAGTCGTGATCCGCCCACAAGCCAGGACCGGCACCTGGCTCAGCTGCTGAGAGGCTGAGCTGTCCGCTCCTACCTTCTCCACAGCTCAGAGCTCCAGTGGAGGTGGGGGGCAGAGCAGAGAGCCGCCCATTGACAGTCACCAGTTCTCTGCTCACCTAGCTCTGAGAAGCGAGCAACCAGTGGTCTTTGACTGCTCAGTTCTCAGTGTTAGAGGCGTCAGGGGACAGATGCAGAGCATCGGACCAATGCTGCATCCACCTAGGTAAGTATGATTTTTGAAAAAAAAAAAAAAAGAAGCCCAACTTCTCTTTTAATGCCCAGACCCAATTTTGCTGCTTTGACATGTGTTTGTAAAACTGTACGTGATTGGAATTACTTTGTGTATCCAGGTGAATTATACCTTGTTATTTTAAGGACACATTGGGCTTTCATTTGGCGGTGAATGGTAATGGATATTTTTTTTGATCAAAGGAAAACTGGCGCCCAAATTGGTACAATTTTTAAATTGAGCTGTATATTCCTTGCTATTAACATAACTTACTACCAAAGAACAACCCAAAATAACTTCTGCTCCTAATGATCACATCAATACCACATATGTGTATGTTATATGTTGTTTGTAGCCGTAGTAGGGCCCAGAAACAATTGTGCCCATTTTGCTTTTTTATCCTACCTAAAACACACTGACACTGATACTAACTGACTCTATTACTAATTTTAAAAATGCAGTTTTTAATAAAATCCTACCTAAGATATGCTGATCCTGACCTTTGACCCCGACATTGACCTTTGACCCTTGACCCTGTCCTAGATCAAACCATGATCTAGCTCTTTTCATCCTTTCTTTTATTTTATTATTACACACTTTTTGTTTGTTTACATCTTACACTACTTTCATACTGAAGCGATAGACGCGGTAAAACCCTGCTAGTTTTAGGAGAGTTTTACCAGTGATATGGCTCCGCTATGCAGGCAGGAGAGCGGCGCTTTTAACCCCCCACAAGGGGTTAAAAGTTCCAGTGCTCTGCGCTACTGAGGCGGTGTGCAGCCACTTCGGAAGCGCTTGCCATTCATTTCAATGGCAGGGGCGGTAGAGGAGCGGTATATACACCACTCACCTCTCCGGCCCAAAGATGCTGCTTGCAGGACTTTTTGTAATGTCCCGCAAGAGCACCCCCCCAGTGTGAAAGCACTCAGGGCTTTCACATTGGGGTGGATTGGGGGGGATTTTTGAGGCGCTTTACAGATGCTATTTTTAGCTAAATAGCGTCTGTAAAGCGCCTCAGTGTGAAAGGAACTTAACTCTCCTTAAAACTTCAGAAGAGAAGAAAGCCACGAGGGTGGGCTGCACAGAGACTGTTCACTGTGATAGCCAGTCAGAGGCTATCAAAGCGATCAGGTGACTGGGAACCTGGAGTCCCAGGTCCCGGTCATTAGTGTGAGACCCCAATCTCTTTGCTGGGAGCATGCCGTGCAGTGCGCTGCCAGCACAAACACAAGAGGCACCCAGGTTTAAAGCCCACCTCCAGGACACTGCATATATGTGTTACTGTGTTGTTATGGGGTTAAAGATGGCTTGTAGATGGGGCTACCAGGTGGGTGGCAGAGATTTAAAGGGAACAGGTGGCACTGCTTCTCTTTTAAGTGTTTTTATATACAGTATATCACGTAATCGGGAGTGACAGCAATGCATTTATTTGTTTCCAAGGTTTATCTCTGTACAACAGCAATGCACTTATACACATCAGTCACAGGACAATTCAAGAATGTAAGACTTACATACAGGAGGTTGCTCAAGGCTTGCATCCTTCAACATGTACCCATGAGGTTTCACAGAGATGACTTCCCTGAAACGGTGCAGTCCTGGGCAGTGTGATTAGCAGAATTGTGGTAGCCAGCAGACTGGTTACGTACTAAGTGTCCTGTCCCAGATGTGAAACTGACTCCATAGATGTTTAGGAGCATTCCTAAACTATCCTTATTGAACAGGAACCTGTCCCTAATGCTAGGCCTACCTCTCCTTCCCAAGCAGGTCTCCATCCCTACCTGAAAATTCCCACACTGGGCATGCCAAAATGACACAGCAGGAGCTAAGTTTAACCCTCTTTTTCAAGGGTGGCCACCCAGAGAGAAATCTGTTTCCAGTCTGACACAGACTCTCCTAAGATGGCGCCCCAAGTCCATGGCGTGTCTGACTCCCAACCCTAGCTAAAACAAAAGGTAATTTCCCCTGCAAAATTATTCCAGTTAAGGACTAAAGACAGGGAGGCCATCTAGTAGTAAAAAGTGAGAACTACATCAAAATCTTACTAGAGGACACACAGACGCTTCTCTTTTCAGGAACAGAATGTGTCATAGGGACCCGAAACAAGCACGCAACCAGTGAGGTCAAAACAACCTGTAAACTTGTTCTAGATAAGGGACTTATGAGGTAGTGTAACAAGCAGTGGTGGCCTATGCATGATCTAAATACAGGGACGCCAGACGCATGGATTCCAATGGGGGGGGGGGTCTTATTTTTTTTTTTTTTTTTTTGAAGCATGTGATTAGAGCCAGAGGCTCTAATATGCTTCGAAAAGGGTGGGGTCTGCGCCCGAAGCCCACCCAGTTGTGTGATAACAAATGAATATTCATTATCTCCACACTGAATACTCCTCCTGGCCAATCAGACAGCGGGTTTGGGACCAGTCACCCGATTGGCTGAAAGGACAGGCGATTCTATTGGACGCCTAGCAGGAGGAGAGAAGAGGTGCACGGCGGAAGCTGCCGTTACCTAGGGGAGGACACAGGAGCCGCTGCCCGACCCACAGTTCACCGCCCGTCACCCACTGCCTGACCCGCATCTCAGCGCTATCACCTACTGCCTGACCCGCAGCTCGGTGCTGTCACCCGCTGCCTGACCCACAGCTTGCTCGCCCGTCACCCGCCACCAAGATGGGGTAGGACAACGAGCCAGGCACACAGCCAGCGTGCGTTGGGGGGTTTGGGGTGCTGGTTAAGTGCCGTCAGGGGGGGCGGTGGATATTTGGCTCCCCCCAATAAAAAAAAACCCACCAGCCGCCACTGGTATCAAGGTTGACAGGCCTAAACCTATCACCTTTAGAAAACAGGTTATTTTTATCTGGCCAGGTCACTCTTAATGTGTTTAAAGCAAACCTTTTGTTGAGAACTGCCATTTTGCTTTCTGAAAATGCTAGTTACATGGCTCTTTTAATGACTTATTATCAATATTTTGTGAGTCAATGACTTGAAACAAGTGAGCAGATTAGTAAAAGTTGCAAAAAAGAGTCTCACATTCATATCTGCATACTTGTTCCAGATCACAGACTCCGTATGACAGCAGCTGTCATTTTCATAAGGAATGCTCAGCAATGACTGCCTCCTCATTCTGTACTAATATTAAACCTTGCAGAAGAAAGTGAGTTCTTAGATCTCTTGATGCAATCTCCCCTGAATGCAGCTTTAGAAACTTTCCGAAGACTTTTCAGAAACTGACACTTCTATGAGTGTCGAATTCTTAGTCACCTGCTGAATTAATTTGTTTCTTCCCTCCAACTTATACATCATTACTGTAGTAACATACTTTTATTATATGCTTATGAAGGAATTTGTGGCATTTTGACTGACAAATTTCCTCATCTTAATGAAGTGTAGAGCAGCACAGCGAGCACCCCAAGTTTGCAATTGGATAGTATAGAAACTTTTGATTTCATTACCACATGAGATGGTTTTTCTGTGCCTGGTGGGTATTGGCAGATATGGTTGTTATCTATGTAGAGATCAGTGCCACCCCCTCTCTGCATATACAGTGTAAAGCTGCAGATTCAATGAGTGTGCGACCTGGGACAGTGGATAATGTGATCGCCCCCAGCCACGAGCAAGCGCAATCTCTGGTCTGCCGCCTCATTATCAGGGGAGACCCAGCACATTGTTTGAATAGCGTGAATTAATGACGTTCCCGTCACACACAATTCATTATCGCATCTATTCTGTCTCTGCTTCCAGCAAGAAATCCACAATTTTCTCTCCAACACGAATGACTAGACAGAGATTTCAAGAGAACTCTATAGGGAATTAGCTTTAGAGAACACCAGAGAAGTGCTGGGGCTTTCTAGGAAACAGAACAGCAGGAGGATGTATAATCCTTTTCATGTTCTTTAGAGATAGGTGTGTAAGAACTCGGCTAAATGAAAGCAATCTTTTCAGTGTGTGTTAATGTGTTATATAAAGGTGTAGCTATCTGTAAATGTATATGTACATGACGGAAAACCATATGGCTGTTATATATACAGCCTGTGCATTGTCCTATTGTTTCTCTGCAAGTCCACCAAACGGTATCTAGCTTACTGAAGTCTCTAATGACACGAAACCCCTAAAATGCTCATGACTGACAAATATTCACGGTCCAATTACACATAGTACATTATGGTAAACTGCGCATCTGAATGTACAGTGTTTGCATTCAGGCAGCCTATGCATTTTGAATGGAATGTCAATGCACCAATGTGGTTTTTAACACATGATAGCACAGTGCATAGTGTTGTGCAGAGTATTGATTTAAGCAACTGGCAGCTTGTTGTATGCAGAGAATACTTTACTCTCATGGAGGATATCTTTGTCATGGATTAGCATGAGAAACATGAACAGGAACTAGATACAAACAAGTGCATATAACAGATACAGGCAATACATCATGTTACTGTATTACTACAGAGAATACACAGGTTTTCATCTGAGTTGTGGTACACTACAATGCAACTGTGTTGTGCTGCGCTGCGTAGGTGCATTGGGTTGTGTTTTTACTGCAATGTACTATTGTAAATGTGGCTTACAACTGCCTTCATTATAGGTTGCATGTGTACTCAAGAAAACGAAAAAGGATTAGGCGCTGATCATATATTGTGACTTGTGAACACACAGGGGACTGAGTGACTTGCTGCAGGTACCTTGCAGCCTAGGTTCAGCTCCGGGGTGGGAGTACAGTAAATAAAAGAAAATGCGAACCCAAGGGCGCTTGTGTGCAGTGTTGCCCACTGTCAGTTTGTAACACCAAAGTAAAAACCAGCAATATAAAGGCTTGTGGAGGAGCCGGGATGCTCGTTGCTATACAGGCTGGTTAAGAGTACTCCCTGGTGGAACCGGAGGTCTCCCTGGGCTATGGTGATGTGTGATCTGGAAGGAGATCGAGCCACAGTGTCCTCACAGAGCCGCTGGAGATGATGTAAGCTGTGCAGTGGAGCCCATAGCCCAGGGAGACCTCCGGTTCCACCAGGGAGTACTGTTAATCAGCCTGTATAGCAACGAGCATCCCGGCTCCTCCCCAAGCCTGCCATGGTTTTATATGTAAGTCTTCAATAAACTTTCTATTTTTTATAGTAAGCCAGGCTGGTCCTGTTTGTTACCAATTTCAACAAAGACAATATTGCTGGTTTTTACTTTGGTGTTACAAACGGACAGTAGGCAACACTGCACATAAGCGCCCTTGGGTTCGCATTTTCTTTTATTTGCATGTGTACTCAGCAGCCCTTTCTACTGTGAATTAAAAAGACTGACATGTGCCCTGTTGATTTGTGAGACTAATAATGTTAAATGCCTTTTTAATTGGCATTTCATTTGTTCAGTTGCAGCTATATTAAAGTGGATGTAAACCCCATTCATGAAATCTGACCTGGGCACATATATCTGTAGTGTTTACTTATCTCTCTCCAAAGCTCTAAGGGCTGTTCACACTAGTGTGATGACAGACATTGCATGTGATTCACACCGCATTGCTGTGCAGATCGCATGCAGTGTCTGTGAGATGCGATTTCAGACATATTGTATGGCTGAAATTGCATCGCATTCACGCCAAAATGGGGCAGGACCCTTTTTTGGTCCGCAATGGAATCGGATCGCATGGGTGTTCACACCTATGCGATCTGATTCCTGCACCATTTCACAGTTCGCACTGCGATCTGCGAAACGACCTGGGGCTGTTATTAACTTTACATTGACACCCCCAGCGGTTCGCAGATCTCTGTGTGAACCGATGTGCGATTCAGGTGCGATGCAGGAACTGGCACTGAATGGCAGAGTTTCCCGCATCGCACTAGTGTGAACCGGGACTAAGTCTGGTGTCTTTCTGCTGCTCCATTCCTCTGTTATCAGCATAAATTCTGACAAGTTCTTCGACACAGGAGATAAAAGCAGCTGGAAAATTGTGCCAGGGAGGGAACATAGAGACAGATAAGCAGAGAGCTGGACTATTCACAGCACAGCTCTGAAAGTTTTTTCATTCCTCTGCCTATGTGGAGTGGGGGGAGGGGGTGCCTTTCCTCCAATCATCTTACACAGTATATGCCCAGACTCCCCTCTCACTTCTAAAATAGGAAGAAAAAATTCTAACACGATGTGCACTTTCTAAAGAATGTAGAAAGCTGCAGACAGCAGATATACTTGTAAAACCTATGTAGGAGGATTTGTTTCATCTCTGTGCATCATCTGAGCCTGTTCACTTTGCTGGGTATAGGAGAGAGTTTACATCCACGAGAAGACTGCCACTCCTGCCTACTTCTTAGGCCCCTTTCACACAGGCATTTTGTCTGTCTGTTTTTCATCCGTCTGTTGATGGATGAAAAATGGACAGCAATTCATTTCTATGGATAAAATGATGATCATCTGTTTACATCCTGGTCTGTTCAGTTCTGTTTTTTAAACGGAACAGCCAATGTCCAGATTCATTGAAGCAGAGCAGAATGGATGTAAACGGATGCCGTCAATTTACCTCTGTTCTGTTTATGTCCATTTTAAGGTAAGAAGCATTTTTTGTTTTATACAGTTGTCACCTCATTGGTTTTTGCAACAATTTAAAAAAATGATAACTGATGTTAACTAGTGTAATCTGAATATGTTTTTATTATTTGTTTCTGAGCAAAAACGTGACTGAATGTGAAAGGGGCCTTACTCTTCAGTTTGTGTGAGTGAGGGTGCAATGGGCTAAGGGAGAGGGTAGAGCTGGAACCATGGAACACACTGGTTGCATTTCTTACCCCTGAATGGCGATTATAATTAAATAATACTGGTGAAAAACTTGGCATCTGAATGTTTGTCGAACATTATTAATTTGCACCATTACCTTGGTGGTAAAAAGCTGAGGCAGTCTGCACAATGAGGAGAACTGTTTTCCTCCAGGGGTGGCCGAAGACCAGAACTGCACTGTCACTGACAACACACTATCCTATAAATGTCTGCGCCCTCTCTTGTGTAAGGAAGAGTGACAAGAGATGTGTGCAGACACTGCCAGAGGGATATACACAGGGGATCCAGTTGCTAAGGGAATTATTGGTTATAAGGGAAAAGGTTTTTTTTTTGTCCTTTTTCCAGGTTATCGTCCTTCTCCTTATCCACATCCTCACCATCTTCCTCCTCCTCATTAACCACCTCCTCATTGTCCCCTCCTCCTGCTCTGCATCATCATCCTTATTATTATCGTCTCCTTATTGTTACTTAAGTCGTCATCCTTATACTTCTTTTCATTGTCTCCACCTCTTCCACATCATGATACTCTTTCTCCTCCTCTTTGTCCTCCTCCATTTCATCGTTCTTGTTCGCCTCATTATCTACTTATCATTTTCTTATCATCCACCTCTTTGACATCATCTTTTCCTCCACATCATTATCCTAATCCTTCCCCATATTATTATCCTCTTCCTTATCATCATCATCATCATCATTCTGATCTTCCTCCTCTTAATCATTGATTAGATCAGTCTCTTTCCATCTAGAGTTTGTGTCCTTAAAAATCTTAAGAAAGATTGAGATCTGCTATCCATGTTAAATTTTTATGAGAAATCCGGATTATTGGGATGGTTTTGGGATTGGGATGCTAGAATGATATAGTAATGGAGTTGCAGAGATATTGCACATTTATTGTTATGACAGTAGACATTGATGTGTTTTACACTTGCTGAGTCTCCTGTGATAAACACCTTCACAAGTAATAAAAGCAGAAGAATGAGCGGCCAGAGGGCAGGTGCCAAAATCAGTTTCTCCAGTTCCTGTCCTTGTGTGTATTGCGATCTCTCTGCTTCCTTTTCTTACACTTATATTTTTGTCCTTGTTATAATTTCTGAATTCTTCCTCAAAGAGACCATGTTTCCAACTTCATAAATGTAAAAAAAAAAAATCAAGCATTTTAAATGCTTACTTGCATGGCTTTTCCT
>BLSH010472475.1:468041-481378 GCA_018402905.1 Glandirana rugosa
AGTTTTTACTGACGCAAAAATACCCCGGTAACTTATTGTACCTCTCGACGTTTTTTTGTGATTTTTTGTACCGCAGTTTTTTGTAGGCACACATACTCTTGAATTTTTATTTAAATTTTTTTTTTGTTTTTTGTATGTAGAGAAAATTGGTGAACTGTTGACCCGTGAATTTGGGGGAATTGTTGGTCTGGTTAAAAGTCGAAAGTCGCGAGAGTGTGAAACTTACTGTTAATGAGTCAGTACGTTGTAACATGGGTATACTTTAAACGCAGGAAAAAAAGTGTGTTTATCTCGAAAGAAAACCACCCATGACTGAGTAATTGTCATTCAAAGTGTGAGAGCGCTGAAAGCTGAAAATTGGTCTGGTTGTTAAGGGGGTTTAAGTGCCCAGTTGTCAAGTGGTTAAAAGAGATGTATGTTTTTTGTTTTTTTTTTAAATTTATTTTTAAGTTCTCATACACACGGATGTTTTTTGACGCCATGTTTTTTAGTGTTTTTTTGCAGCTCTCCATGTTATTCAATGGCCCCATAAAAACGCAGTCATTTTTGAGATGTAGATGGCGTCGGCGTTATTAATCTGCTTCCTGGTATTCCCGAGTGTGGCTCGGGGTGGATTTTCTGTACCAAGACCGGTAACCCCAAGCCACACTCGGGATTGCATCACTGAATCCAAGGCAGCGTTACTCACCTTGTCCCCTGGATCCAGCGATGTCCCTTGCCGTGTCTGCAGGCTGTGTCCTCCGCCCGGTGCCTCTGTGTGCTGGGCTCCGTTCCCAGCGAGCGTATCGTCACACGGGGGCGGAGCCGGGCGGGAAATTCAAAAAGTGAAACACACATAACACATACAGTACACTGTAATCTGTAAGATTACATTACTGTATGAAATAATTTCACATCCCCTTTGTCCCTAGTGCTTTGCCCAGTGCCCTGCATGAACCTTTATATTATATATGTCATTCTTTCTGCCTGGAAACTTGAGAATGTCCATGGCAACCAAAATAGTGTCCCTTTACTGCAAAAGTGGTTTTTGATAAGCTAGAAAACAGCGATCGTAAATAAGAATCATTTGCAGAATTGAGTGATACTGATTTTTGGGGAAATTTATCATCAGACACTGAAAGTGATGACAGCGACAATTCTGCAACTGAGCAAATTTCAGTGTTTTTGGTTTGATTTCATTTGTGAATAAATTTTATCACTATTACGTTATTAGTTTTGATAATTATTTTTAGTTGTTTATTATATTATAATATATGATTTCATGTTTCAAACTTTTTCATACTCGGGATGTCTACTAGACTCTTGTTTGGACAGATTTAAGTGAGTTATTCCTAAGAATTACAGGCCTACAATATAAAATGCCAAATTTACATGCAAAATAATGGTACCGCTTTCAGCAACAAAAATCTGAAATAATCATACTGCCAGGGAGGTTAAGCTGTAAATTGAATGCAGGACCCACCCATGCTGCATCTGTCCCCCAGTGTCTCTAACATTGAGAACCGGACGATCTAACACCCCGCAGATCACTCGGTTCTCAAAGCTCCCTGAGCAGAGAGCTGCTGACTTAACAGCTGGCCTGAACCTTTCAATTTTTTTCTAGTTCTGAAAATTTTTTGGGTGAAGATTGTGTAATTTCTTAATTTGCTGGAAGGAAATGTAATTATTTGAGACAACGCACATTGTTCATCTTAGTGGGTGTTTTCAATTCTGGTGAATTTCTCTCTTCTTTAGGGAATTTGCAATTTACACCTACAAGTTCTCTGCTGGAAAACAAACTGAGACACTGCAAGTACTGTAAGGGGTCGACATGCTGTGTTTCATCGAGTGCTTCCAAACTATTATCTGTTGGATGGCAAATTCTTGCAGAACCCAATTTGCTGCAGTTTCTGTTTTTACAGTCCAAATGGGAATCCATTTGTGGATTATTAAGATTTTTTAGGAACAATCAGCCAAATTGCTTAGAGGTGTATTTAGAATGTTTTCTGATCAGAAAGGCCCTATGCATGCAAAGTATGCTTGGAAAACTGTGTGTGCACCCCACTCTGTGAAATAACTCTTGTAGAAGGAAAGCATTCATTTTTGTTTCAGTCATCAGTTTTAGTCTTTCTGGTCCCCAAACCACCTGTCTGCCACCAGTGGTCCTTTTATTTGTCATCGGCACACAGTGAAAGCCATCATCCTTGTCATTAAATCACAATATGTTCATTTTGTATCAACATTCATCCATTCTTTACATATTTTTATATTTCCTTTGGTCACCTTTTGGTCTAGTTGTGTGTTTGTGACAGCAATAAACCAAGGATGATGTGTTGTTATGGTCGTTCTTAGTGGGTCTTAAGTAGCATTATTCTGCATTCCAGTCTACAGCTCTCTTGGAATGTACACAGTTTATGGCCTCCTTATCCTAAAGCCCAGCACCCACCAAAGGGTGGGTTTATTCAGTGACTACTCCCCGCGTTTCTTGTTTTGCTGTCAGAGGCTGTCACAAGGATAGGAAGTAAGGTTCATTCTCACCAATGAAGACATGGAAACCATAAGAAAAGACCAACATATTTCCTGTTTATAAGTCTATCTACAGTTTAGAAACAAAGTTGGTTGAAGTTGGGCTTTAAATCCTTTTTGAAAGTTTTGCCTTTGATGGCTCTATTTTAGCAGAAGACAAAAAAATTGCATGTTTAAGTGGCCTCTGTGGAATTCATTAACACAGAAAGGCTCTGCTTCTGGGGGTGCTGCAGGGGAAAGAAGTTACTTTTTTGAAAAGGTTGCTATGTACCGCTTGAGTTCCTTAAAATGGGCAATAGAAGGAGCAGAGAATCAGCCCACAGCCTTGCATCCTGACTGACACTGCTCAGATCCAACCCGGTTCCTCCGCCCAACAGGGACATCACTTCCTGACCAGCGTGGTTCTTTCTGGATATTGTGGAAACAAGCCATCCATTCCAGCCTATTGGAGGATCCTATCCAACTTCCCAACACCGCAGTGGAGCCCGCAGAACTATGCACAACACCAGGATTGCACTTTCCTTGATGAGCATGTTCCATCTACACTCTTGTGTTTTTAATCTTGTGCCAATAAAGTATACTTTTTAAAACTACACTTAGGTTGATGCCTCCCCCTCATGTTTGTTCTTGCATATCTTGGGCGGCACAATGGTGTAGTGCATAGCACTTTCGCCTGGCAGCAAAATGGTCGCTGGTTCGAATCCCAACCACAACACTACCTGCCTGGAGTTTGCATGTTCTCCCTGTGCCTGCATTGGTTACCTCCGGGTACTCCGGTTTCCTCCCACACTCCAAAGACATGCTGGTAGGTAAATTAGATCCTGTCTAAAACTGGCCCTAGTAGGTGTATGTATGAATGTGAGTTACGGATCTTAGATTGTAAGCTCCTTGAGGGTAGGGACTGATGTGAATGTACAATATATATGTAAAGCGCTGTATAAATTGACAGCGCTATATACAGTAAGTACCTGAAATAAATATCTTAGAGTCTCCTGAACACACTCTGAAGGATGGCTGCCTCCCTATAACTTTTAGTCCTTGTGCCTATCATGAACTGTCCCATGTTTTCCAACTACTTTGGTTTTTTAAAATACACCCTATAAGGATTAAAGTTGAAGAAAGGAAGGACCGCACTCCAATGTTCGAAAAATTTTTTAGTGGTATTTAATGTGAACCATAGGTGAATAATCAGGCAGAGGATACAAAAAGCAGAAGGTTTACGCGTTTCACGGATCTATGGTCCGCTTAATCATAACCTTAACCTTTCGCACCTGTAGCGGGCTGCTCTCTCTCTCTGCTGTTCAGTCTACGCTATAAGGATTACCCCTTTGGAGTGCCAGATACACTCTGACTGGGATGTACATTTATAGGGTGGTTTTAAAGTTTCACTCAACCCAGAAGTGATATCTTCGTGGTAGGTGGAGCCTACCCCTGACTTCTTACATTTTTCTTTGATACTCCAATAGTGGAATCTCCCTGCCATAATTTGGACTCTATTGCTGGCTACTTAAAGGTTTTGGGTGTTCCTGTCTACCTTTTTGTATTCCAGCTCATCCTACTTCCTCTATAATATAAAATAAATAATAAAAAAACAGCACAGGTGGAGTATATTCCTCATAATGGCCAGACAGAGCAGGAGCGTAGACTTCCCCTGTAAGCTCAGCACAGGTATTTAATCAGTAGAGCTCCAGAGAGATAGAAGAAACTGTCAGCTGGTTTCTATCCAGCAGACACTGAAATATCTGTTTCAGTAGAGTGAACCTTTAACCCAGAACAAGCATGCACCTAGCACATGTATTATAACAGGTACTGTGACTCATTTTCATCTACATTTGCAAAGGATGCAAATATCAGCCTGTGATGTCCTAAAAGGGCAAAGAGCTGCAACAAAGAAGCTTTGAGGCATCAAAAAATATTTGTTTATTTTGCACAAGAAAATTCATTTTTCAGGTATCTTCATTGCAAGCAGGCAGCACAAGGAATGACGCCATGTACTATAAGGCACCCATAATTCATCTGTCATATCGATGAGCGGCACTAATTTCGGAGGGGTCTGCTGGCGTCTAAAATGGTTATAATGAATTTGTGTCGAGACCCCTCAAGAAGGGGTCTTGCTGTACCACCCTTCTCCATTACAATTCATCATTTGTATAAGTGGTACACAGCTACTCTCAGGCAGGTCTGTGTGGGGTCATTCAGGTCCTGAAATTGAGTCTTAAATAACTCTATGGCCTGTGATGATCAAGCTGTTTCCAGCTCAGATGCACCACAATGCCGCATTCTAGGCCAATGACAGAGGGAGAGGAAGGGAAAATGTTTGTGTAATGAAGTATTGATGTCTGCTGGTCAGCTGGGGATAGTGATGCTCAAGGGGAGCTGTGACATCAAAGCGCTCCACGATTTCCCCAGATCAATTTGTTCCTCTCCTCTCTGCAAGAAATCAATAGACTCACTGGATGCAACCGCTGCCAGGCCCCTCTCATATTTTACCCAAAAGGGATTTGTTTAAAGTGTATCTAAACCCAAAAATGTAATGTATTACAGAGGTTCTCAACCTCTGTCCTCAAGTACCCCCCGACAGGCCTTGTTTTCAGCTTTTCCTTTATCTTGCACAGGTACTTTAAATCAGTCAGTGGCTTGGTATTTTGGACAGCTATTTTATCTATGAGAAATTCCCAAAACCTGGCCTGTTGGGGGTACTTGAGGACTGAGGTTGAGAACCACTAATGTATTACACCTCAGAGTCCTTAGATGTAATGGTTGCATTAGTTTCCCTTTTTTCAGGCCTGCCAACTTCCTAGGGTGACAACACACGCTCGCTGTACTGTATCTATGGCGGAGCAGCATTTTTCACTCCAGGCTGCTGTCCTGATTTGGACTACAAAAAACTTCCCCCTCTCCTCTCCTAGCGATTTTGAGATTAGTGCACAGCAAGTTCCAAGGAAACCAGAATTCTGCCAAGGTCATCGGGTATTTTTCTGTACTTAAAGTGATTGTAAAGTCTCATTTTTTATTAAAAAAAAACAAATATGCTATAATTACCTCCTCTATGCAGTTGGTTTTGCACAGAGAAGCCCTCTTCACTGCTTCTGGCCCCTCCCTCCTATCGAGTGCCCCCTCAGCCAGCAGATATCTATTCAGACACAGACCCCTGACCCGGTTTCCATCCCCTCTCTCCCCTAATTAGCTGACTGACTTTGATTGACAGCCGTGGGAGCCAATGCTGTCTCAGCCAATCAGGAGGAGTGTCCTGGAGGGATTAGACATTCGTGGACATCTCTGGAGAGAAATTGGGCTCGGGTAGGTAATTAGGGGGTGCTGGGGAGGCTGCTTTACAAAAGGTTTTTATCTTAATGCATTGAGATAAAAAAAAAACTTGCCTTTACAACCCCTTTAAAAAAACACTAATGAAACCACTACATCTAATAACTGGTACATTATCATATTATATTTTTGTGTTTAGGTTTAGATATCTTTCAGAGTGAAAGATCCAGTAGAACCAAGGAATGTTGCCACAGAAAGAGGAAATATTTCACAGACAACTAAACTGCTTGGACAGAGAATTTTCTTTTTACTTTTAGAGCTATAGTCGTAGCATACAGTAATGAATTTGCAGTGGTGCAATGCACATTGTCCATGACCCTAATCCACACACTTCTCCCACTGTCCTGAGGCTCCTGGGCGTTGTAACCTACTGTTGGGTCCGGATTCATGTGTCATCCTTCAGATTTTGGGATTATGTGTTCTTTACACTGTTTAGGTGAAGTATCAGTCTAGGCCAGTGATTCTCAACTCCTGTCCTTAGGACCCACCAACAGGCCAGGTTTGCAAGATAACTGAAATACATCACAGGTGATATCATTTGGTACTCAGTGATTGCAATTCACTCTGTCCATTTGCATGCAATTAGAGAAAATAAAGATGATTTGGAGAATGGGCAAGTCCCTGAAACATGTTGTCACGATGCCTGGCTTCTCTCCTGTTGTTTGACATGATTGAATGCTCTCCAAGACTTCCCATTTGCCCTCACCAGCCAATGTTTAGGCAATCTTTTGCCAGGTGTATGACATCACATCCGTTCTGGGACACATGACTCACAGCGGACGCGCATCTCGTTGACCCCAGTGACCCTAATCCACACACTTCTCCCACTGTCCTGAGGCTCCTGGGCTTGTAACCTACTGTTGGGTCCGGAATCATGTGTCATCCTTGAGATTTTGGGATTACGTGTTTCTTCTTTCCACTGTCTTGGTGATGTATCAGTCTAGGCTAGTGGTTCTCAACTCCTGTCCTCAGGACCCACCAACAGGCCAGGTTTGCAAGATAACTGAAATACATCACAGGTGATATCATTTGCTGCTCAGTGATTGCAGTATTCTAGTCTGAATCTCCCCAAGGTAATAATTAAAATCTGGCCTGTTGCTGGGTCCTGAGGACAGTAGATGAGAATCACTGGGCTAGGCACTCCTGCATGTCATGCTTTTTAACTTTACATTAACCACTTCCCAACCGCCCTATAGACAAAAGACCTCCACAGGGCGGTTGCGTTATTCTGGGAGGACATCTATGGGCGTCCTCCCATGAATGCACTTCCCAAGGGACCCGGCGCATCACGGATCGCGGTGAATGGCCGCTGTGAGCGGCCTTTTACCACGTGATCGTGCCGTCAAATGACGGCGCGGTCACATGTAAGCAAACCGGCTGGAGTATCGGCTCTTCTCTCTCCTCTCCGTACCGAGCGGTGCAGTGTGAGAGGAGAGAGGGGGGGAGAGAGGATGTGCTGCAGCGCTGTGGGCAATGTGTAATGCCCACAGCGCTGCTTAGTAACAGTGTGCACCCCCACCATCCATCTACCACCCACCATCCATCCATCTACCACCCACCCAGCCACCCTCACCCCATCCAAGCTCACCCAGCCCCCCTCGCCCCATCCAAGCTCGCCCACCCATTCTCACCCCATCCATGCTCAGCCACCCATCCTCACCCATCCATGCTCACCCATCCAGCCATCCTCACCCAGCCATGCTCACCCATAGCTTGTAGACTCTATAACCTTCACAAAGACCAAATAATGTACACTAATTTGTTTTTTGCTTTTTTACCAAAGATATGTAGCAGTATAAATTTTGTATGAAAATGTATGAAGAAAAATTACTAATTTGCAAAGTTTTATAACAGAAACGAAGAAAAATTCATTTCTTTTTACAAAATTTTCGGTCTTTTTTTAATTATAGCGCAAAAAATAAAAAACCCAGTGGTGATTAAATACCACCAAAAGAAAGCTCTATTTGTGTGAAAAAAAGGACACACATTTCATATGGGTACAGTGTTGTATGACTGAGTAATTGTCATTCAAAGTGTGATAGCGCTGAAAGCTGAAAATTGGTCTGGTTAGGAAGGGGGTTTAAGTGCCCAGTGGTCAAGTGGTTAAAGTAAGTTTTGAATTTTGTCTATTCCCAGGTTTGTGGCTCTATTGACTTCCACAAGGCTGAGAGTGCTCCTTTATTTGATGTTTTGTGCTCATGTCTCATTGCTGGACAGATGAGTAGTTTGAGCTGCGCTTACCATGGTTATCTACATATCCCATTGGAACCTCATTGCGCTTGGTACTTGCATTTTTTTCTAGTTAGAGAAAATAGAATTCTGTGTGTCCATGATTAAATTAAAAAAATCTAAATGCCATTGCATTTGGGAACCACTTCCTCCTGAGGGATGTTGGCTGATGCCTCCTAAAAATCAGATGTATGCCCAGATTCATGCAGGGAACTGATAGTGGAACTCGCACCCCCCTGGCCACCTTCTCTTCCATCCCTTTTCCTCTCCCCTTCTCTCATTCTCCACTCCATACCATATTCTGATTTTCTCGAAATCTATTTTCCTTCTCTTTTCAGCTTATGACTTATTACAATTTTTCATGTCATACGGTACGTAGGAAAAAATGATCTGAGAGGTATAAAAGTTGTTTCTACTTCCTGAATTAATTCTCCTGCATTCAGAAAAGCAAGAGTGTCAGTGTGAATGAGGCCTAATCACAAAACAAACCATAGTTATTTTTTACAATCCAATATATGTTTATTTTATAATTCCTTTTTCATGCTGTAATTGCTGCCTCTCTGCTGCCTAGCTTTTCATCAACTTCCTGTATTCCCTACATGCTTTGCAGCTTCTCCGCTGCTGTTTACTGGTAGAAAAGGACACAAACCTCCTCAAATTGCAGGTATTAAAATCCTTTTAATGTGATATATTTACACAGTACGTGTCTGAAATAGAAACAGCATTGAGACTTTCATGTTAAATGAGCTCATTTCTCCAGACGCCCCATGAACGCCGGTTTTGCTGCATCTCTGCAGGTCATTTTTTATCCCCCTTGACTTTAAAAAGCATAAAATGAGTGTTGTGCGATTGAGTGGTACAGTAATCTGGTGTGATGCGTCCTCATGTATAATGTATGCCTGTTCACAACTGCCAGGGGGTCATCCGCCCTCCAGCCATTCAGCATATTTGTCTTCCAAGACATCCAGCCACGATTCTGCCTTTGAAGGGATTCCTTTCTCTCTAGTAAATGGGTCATCTGTGTGGGGCTTATTCTGTTTCTGTTATGCCCAGAATGGGAGGGGGCACAGTGCAACAGTGTCCATCTGTGGCAACCAACAGATGGATGAAACGGCAATGTTTATATTTTCTTCATTGGCTGAGCTCAGCACAGTTTAGGTCTGAAGTGCAGCGATACACGCACAAAGATTTTAGTTTATGCTAATGACCACGACTTTGGAGATGATGTAAAATACGTTAATTTTCTCAATAATGGTTTGAAGATTATCCAGAAAAAATGTGGTTCGGTTTGGTTTGTAATGTGACCGTTACCGTTACTTCTAAGAGTTTGTGTTTTAAAATGTATTAAATGGCACATGCTATCTCAGCCTGCATTATACCAACCCTATGAGACAGGATGTTAGAGGGTTAATAAAGTGTTCTGACTCTTATTAATTACAAGTATTAGTTCCTCTATCTACATATTTAAACCTCGCCATCTCCTGAGATTGTGGATTATTACATTAATGAGCTTGTTATCAGTCTTGACTCGCACTCTGTAATGAGAAAACTGCACCCGCCATGGCTGAATGTCGTGTTGAGAAGCTGAAAGATGTTTTTTGATAATCCGCTCTAGTCTTGATGTGTGCAAATTATAAGACTATTATTGGTGTCCTCTCATGGTCTGTGTGGTCAGAGGAGTAAGAAGTTTGGGGAGTCTTTGCAGTGGGGATGCAGACCGCAAAGGGAAAAGCTGGGAAAATCAGCGTGTTCAGCCGCAGATCAGTGTATTCTGACAGCGGCAAGTCATACTGTCCAAATACAATGGCCGTGTTGGGGGACTCAATCCACCTTGTTTGTGTGCATAGAGGGATCTTCTTTTTTTTCCATTCCGCAAGCTTAAGCTGGCAGCCTTTGGCCAGTTTAAGAGCAAATTGCCTGCAGGTTCAGGAACTTTTGTAAAGTATAGAATACTCATAGCATGGGGCTGCTGAGAGTAAGTGGGGATAAAGCCAGGTATACATTAGAGGCCCAGCTCTTGATCTCATCAAGCGGTCTGTGGGTAAAAGCCTTTCTGCTACAAAGGTCCCTCTCCAAAAGAGCACAGGTAAGGCTGCTGATGCATAAAGCTGGTGATTTTTTTTTCAAACCGTTTACTCCTGAAATAAAATTAGAAGGCTAACTGCTGCTGTGAGGGAGCTGCCTGCCCACTCATGGTCAGGAAGTGTGGAAAATGAAGGCCAGTTACTATCAGGGTGGATTTGATTTAAATCACAATTTAAATCATGATTTAAATCAATAGTAAAGAGGCTTGATTTAAATCTTAATTTTTTTAAGAGCAACTGTCATCTCTGTCCCGCAGCAGCTCCTCCTCTGACCCGCTGGTGACTCACAGACAGTCCCATTCACTTTAATGGGACAGCTGGTGACGCGGCAGTGACACAACAAGGTGAGGGACGTGGCGACAGCAGGTGAGTGGATACCCGCTAACAGGCACTGCCATGATGGATCTGAAATGACAGGTGCTCTTTAAATGTAATGACTTATTCTTGCTGGTAGTTAGAATCTTTAATATTTGCAAACAAAATGAAGGTTTCCTATTTAGAATAATAAGCTGTCAGGTTAGTAAAACAGCGATATCAGAACTAATTCAATCATACAGTTTGTAGTGTACATAGATTGGTAAAAAAATGTGATAAAGGAATATTCCTGAACTTTGTTTTATCTCATGCTTACTGTGAAATTGTGTGAATGCATCAGTGCAGTGCATGTTTTCTCAGCTTGCAGAGCTTGGATTCATTGAATAAGTTTACCAAAAATGTAAATATTGCAGTATATACAGCCTCATGCTAAATCACCAAGCTCCATTTCATGCTGAATAAACTAAAATATTAATGCATCTTAAATAGAAAACTATATTTAGGTAGATTTTACCCCAAAAGCATTTTATTAAAATTAAATTTGATAAAAATCAAACAAATCCGATTTAAATAAAACAAATCTGATTTAAATCCAAACAATCTGATTTTTTTTTTTTAAATCATTGATTTTTATCCACCCTGGTTACTATACAGTTTGTTACCTTTGCCATTGAGGACAGGGCTTGGCAGAATAGAAAAGCTGTTTAATAAAGTGGCGCAAGTATTGTAATACAAGTGGGACAGGTGGTTGATTGATTTGCAGATCATTTCTTGCTTTTTTCACCACTGGGCACTTGTCAGAGAAGTTGCTGCTTTGATTGCTCCCAATCAAGTTTCTTTAGCCTGTTTTTTCAGATATCTGAATTCTTCAATGAGAAAGTTGGATTAAAGTGATATCAAATGTATTTATATTACCTGCTAGTGCCACTTTTATCAGCCCTAACTGGCTTTGAATATTTGTCATTTTCAAACACCGAATCATTGATTTTGTTACTTCCTCCCATTGACTAGAAATACCTACTGCACTTCCCTCTTGCTTGACTCTGCAGCATTACCATGTGGTAGGTGTTCTGCAAGTAAATAGTTCAAAATGATCAAATGCATCAGTTGCCATTCATTGCCGCCTGCACCTGAATCAGCAAACAGAATCCTACAAAAAAAAGTACTTCAAGTTAAAATTCTTATTTAAATTGGCCAGATCAATTGTCTCTCAGTTTTGTCATTAGCTCATGGTGCATTTGGTGATTGCCATCTCCAGTTTTTGCTTTGACACAGTGACATCACTAGATTGATTTGGGTTGTAGTTTCCCCACTGAGCTGATATAATCTGCTGCCTTGGTATCTGTGGAGCCCTTAACTGGATAATAGGCCAACAGGTGAATTGATTGTTTCCCCCTATTCTAATGTGAAAGTTAACCTGCCATTATGAGAGTAAAAGGTTGCCTGTTTTACTCAGGTGAATGTCCGGTCACGTGGTTTGTGCTTCCTCGAAGGAAGAAATCTGTAAAGCACTATTTATACCATATATACCATGCCTGCAGTGCAGGCTTCAAAAAACAAACTACCTAGTGCTCACCCAGCTGACCATAAGGAGTTGTGTATGGTGCACGACCTACTGGAGAGATGATGGGGATACTTTCTTTGATATAATTCATTATCCATAAAACGCTGCATCTGCCATTTTTTATCAGGCTAGGGAAAAAAGTTTGAACTTGCTCATGTTGTCATCCTAGCTGTCACAGGACAGCAGGAACAAGGTGAGAGGTTACTTTTGTAAACCTGCCTGTTTGGATATGTTAAACTTTAGGAGCTTGCATGTTATGATTCACTCACTAGTAATTGTGGAAACCTTTTATACTGTTAATTAGAGTTCAATATGTCAAGGTAAAATCTCACAGGATATAATTACTGACTCTACCAGCATAAGCATCCTAACGTGTATCTTCACCTTGATAACATTGAGTGTGAAGAAAAATATTTTGTTTTGCGTGTCCCCCCAGAATAGATTAATTTTTATATTAGGTGGAGATTCTAATTTATGGAAATCTTTGCAGCCTTCAGAACTGCCTGTTGGTTGGAAATGTCAATTCTCTGAGGTTACTTATTCCTCTGCTCTGAGCTACTGAATGAATATTTTATAACAACAGCAAACGTTTAATGAAAAGTAGAATTAAGTTGAAATTAAACAACTAGTATTACATTAAAATAAGAGGGTTATTAACCATTCCACACCGCGCGCAGTATATTTACTGCGGCAGTGTGGACGTGTCCCGCGAATCGCCGTAAATGGCGATTTGCGGAGTGGCAGCTAGGGGGTGCGCCTGCCGTACTTCGGAGGAGTGTGCTGCAGATCGGGCAGACCCGATTGAGCTGCCACAGCAAAAGAACGGGGAACTGCCGATGTAAACACGGCGGTTCCCCCATTCTGACAGTGTTGACATAGGAGATCTACTGATCCCTGTCACTGGGATCACTTGGATCTCTTATGCCCCTGATAGCCCTGCCCCCTCACAGTTAGAACACGCCTAGGGAACACAGTTAACCCCTAGATCTCCCCCTGCAGGTTAACCCCTTCGCTGCCAATGACATTTATACAGTAATCAGTGGACATTTACATTTCTGATCGCTTTATAAATGTCATTGGTCCCAAAAAAGTGTCAATCAACATGTCTGCTGCAATATCGCAGTACCACTAAAAATCGTAGATCGCTGCCATTACTAGTAAAAATAAAAACCCCAGAAATGAATTCTCATCATCCATAAACGCGGCAACTTTTGCGCAAACCAATCAAACGCCGATTGCGTTTTTTTTTTTTTTACCAAAAATATGAGGAAGAATATAAATTGGCCAAAACCGATGAAAAAAAAAATGTTTTTTAT
>BLSH010472475.1:484553-519316 GCA_018402905.1 Glandirana rugosa
AATTTCTAGAAATTTTTTTTTTTTTTTTTTCAACTCAGGACTTTATGTCGTGGAGACGGAAGGCTACCACTTAGTCTTTGCGGTCCTTTAGTCTTCGGCGTACCTGGTGTTCCCTCTGGTAGGGTAAGTTTACACATAAAGTCTCGAAAAAGACCGCTACTATCGTCGATCCCTACGAGACCTGATTAACTGGTAAAGCAATTAGTCCAGAGCATCCCTAGCTGCTATCATCGCCAGAAAAAGCTCTGAAATACACATTTGAATGGGATGGTCTCCCTTGTGGTCCATGCGGCTTCTGATTTCCTGGCGTTTCTGATTCACCATCGGAAGGCAGAGGTGCTGTATTTCAGGACTCAACTTTTTTTTTTTTTTTTTTAAAGATCTTTAAGTCAATTTTCAGACTATAAAGATTTTACAATTTCAGATACATAAAAATGTGTCCTTATTGGTTTGATCTGTCAGTAGGGAGTCCCAAATTCAGGAATTCTGGTGTTCAGCAGTTAGGTTTTCCAGCATTTAGGACAAACTCATAGCTTCTCAGGTTCGGAGACCTGATGTGATCAGTTTGTGTGTTCTGTAAGGCCTGCAGAATCAATTGTTGGTATGTAAATATAGGCAAAAATCTGTATTATATACAGTGTATATGTGATCATTAATACCCATTTACATGAAATATATTTTTCATCCTAATCCTATGACACTTCTAAATATTTACTTGGTGGTGGACTATGGCCTTGTATTTCTGTCTACTTTCTGCTTTGCCAGATTTTACATCTTCCCCTCTCTAGAGCAATCTTCTCTCCTCTTCTGCTTGCATTCCCCCATTGTCCAGCTGATGGCGCTTTTCTAGAACTGTGTGTGGGAAGATATTTATTCACTGGGTGATGTCTGAGTATCTGAGTCTGCTTCCATCGCAGATCATCAGTAGACAAGATGAGACATCTCTGGACAGGGACCACACCTCACTGTTTATCTACTGGCTTCTGGAACTTCATCCCACTTTAATTCCTGGGGGAAAGTGCTCTGTCTGTGCTCACTGCCAGCGACAGAGATATTCTAAATATAAACATTGCACAATTTCACACACTTCTCCCACCAATGTTCGTTCATAAACAGTACAATTCCTCTATGCAAAATATCCACTGGCTGCAAAGCAATGTTTTGCAGGTGCCTTGTGAGGTCAGCAATGGAATAATCTGCATAATTTATTAATATCTATCTGTCAGGAGGGAAATGGAACAGAGCAATGTTCTGCATATCTGTAGATAGGTCAGCAATAGAATATTCTGCAGAATTTACCAAAATGTATCTTCCCGGGGTAGATTGGACAGAGCAATGTTAGGAGGTCTCTAGAAAGAACATTAATGCAAAAATCTGCATAAAATAACTGTATGTATATGTTGGGAGAGATGGAACAGGAAAGAACAATGTTCTACAGATCTCTAGAGAGGTAGACGTTCTTTAACTTATTTAAGATTTAGAGTCCATCTAAGGAGCAAAAATATAATACAAGGTAGCATACCAGTCCTTAGATTTTGTGGCTGCATAGTTTATCACATTATTTTGGGTCACAGAAAGTCCATGAGTAGTGCAGTGATAAGTGAATAATTACCTGTGACACATTTCACAACCTATAGGACAAAGCTAGTGGTGTCTGCGACTTCCCCTGCCTGCACTCGGTACACCACAACGCACTGTGCACAGAATACTTCAGATGGAAAATTCACCTTGTCCAAAACTTGAACTTTAAATCTCCAACAAAAGAGAAATTTCAATGTAAGCGGAAACTATAATGAATTTGAGTCTCAAAATTGCATGCATTTTTAAATAGTTTGATGGGGTTTTTTTTACAATTAAAATATAAAGATATATACTGTATATGAATGTGTGTATATATGTATATACTGTGTGTGTGTGTGTATATATATATATATATGTGTGTGTGTGTGTGTGTGTATGTGTATATATATATATATATATATATATAAAATAATTATTTTACTAAGTGATACAGTTGTATGCAAACGTTTAGGAACCCCTGACAATTTCCATGATTGTCATTTATAAATATTTTGGGTGTTTGGATCAGTAATTTCATTTTGAGCTATCAAATAACTGAAGGACACAGTAATATTTCAGTAGTGAAATGAGGTTTATTGGATTAACAGAAAATGTGCAATATGCATCAAAACAAAATTAGACAGGTGCATAAATTTGGGCACCCTTGTCATTTTGTTGATTTTAATACCTGTAACTACTTGGCACTGATTACTTGGAGCACACAATTGGTTTGGTGAGCTCATTAAGCCTTGAACTTCATAGATAGGTGCATCCAATCATAAGAAAAGGTATTTAAGGTGGCCAATTGCAAGTTGTTGTTCTTTTTGACTCTCCTCTGAAGAGTTGCAACAGGGGGGCCTCAAAACTCCTCTCAAATGACCTGAAAACAAAGATTGTTCTACATTATGGTTTAGGGGAAGGCTACAAAAAGTTATTGCAGAGATATAAGCTGTCAGTGTCCACTGTGAGGAACATAGTGAGGAAATGGGAGACCACAGGCACAGTTCTTGTTAAGGCCATAAGTGGCAGCCACATAAAATATTGGAGAGGCAAAGGTGAAGAATGCTGAGAACAGTCAAAAACAGCCCACAGACCACCACCAAAGACCTCCAACATCAACTTGCTGCAGATGGTGTCACTGTGCATCATTCAACAATTCAGCGCACTTTGCACAGAGAGAAGCTGTATGGGAGAGTGATGAGAAAGAAGCCTTTTCTGCCCACACGCCACAAACGGAGTCGCTTGAGTATGCAAACGCACATTTGGACAAGCCAGCTTCATTTTGGAATAAGGTGCTGTGGACTGATGAAACAAAGATTGAGTTATTTGGTCATAACAAGGGGCGTTCTGCATGGCGGCAAAAGAACACAGCGTTCCAAGAAAAACACTTGCTACCCACAGTAAAATTTGGTGGAGGTTTCATCATGCTGTGGGGCTGTGTGGCCAGTGCCGGTACTGGGAATCTGGTTAAAGTTGAGGGTCGCATGGATCCCACTCAATATCCGCAGATTCTGGAGAATAATGTTGAGGAATCCGTCACATAGTTGAAGTTACGCCGGGGCTGGATATTTCAACAAGACAATGACCAAAAACACTGCTCAAAATCTATTTAGGCATTTATGCAGAGGAACAAGTACAATGTTCTTGAATGGCCACCCCAGTCCCCAGACCTGAATATCATTGAACATCTGTGGGGTGATTTGAAGCGGGCTGTCCATGCTCGGCAGCCATCAAACCTAACTGAACTGGAGATGTTTTGTAAATAGGAATGGCCCAATATACATTCATCCAGACACTTATTACAGGCTATAGGAAGCGTCTAGAGGCTGTTATTTCTGCTAAAGGAGGCTCTACTAAATATTGATGTGATTTTTCTGTTAGGGGGCCCAAATTTATGCACCTGTCTAATTTAGTTTTGATGCATATTGCACATTTTCTGTTAATCCAATAAACCTCATTTCACTACTGAAATATTACTGTGTCCTTCAGTTATTTGATAGATAAAAATGAAATTGCTGATCCAAACACCCAATTAATTATAAATGACAATCATGGAAATTGCCAGGGGTTCCTAAACTTTTGCATACAACTGTATTTAATACAGGGAGCAGCCACATGACAAAGGATTCCTGCCCTTTAGTTCTCATACACACGGGTGTTTGCAAAAAAATAAGTAAAACGCCGGGCCTGACGTCAGGGAAAAAATTGCAGTTTTTCTCTGCGTTTTGCATTGACGTCAATGCACGTTTTTTCACGCTAGCTTTCAGCGGCGTTTTCTGCCTCTATTCAAAATCAATGGTTCCCTATGGGAGCCCATTGATTTGAATAGAAGCTGCACCAGAAGTTGGATCACAGTGATCCGACTTGCGGCGCGACTTGTGTGCTAGGTGTCTTAAAGGGGAACCCCCCCCAGAGCATACCAGGCTCTTCGATCTGGCATGGATTTTAAGAGGAGCCCCCACGCCGAAAAGAGCGGCGTAGGGTCCCCCCCAAAATCCATATCAGACCCTTATTCAAGCACGCAGCCTGGCAGGCCAGGAAAGGGGGTGGGGACGAGCAAGCGCACAGTCCCGCCCCAGGATGTGACATCATGAGGCTGGGGCTCATGATGACATCATCGTGTGGCCCCGACCCATGCCAATATAAGGCAACAGCACAGCACGGACCCGGCATTCGAGTGGAAGAGAGCCACGAGTCAACATCTCCAGAAGAAGGAGGAGGAGAAGAAGAAGAAGCAGTGGCGGGAGAAGCTAGCCGGGGAGACAGCGGCAAAAGAGCAGAAGACCCGCAGAAGACCCCTCAGAAGACCGAAGACCCCGCAAAAGAGCCGAAGAAAGAAGATGAGGGAGAAGAGAGGGGAGAAGATGCCGGAGCTGATTTAATAAAATATTTTAAAAAGCTGTGTAGTGTGTTTTTTTTTTTTGTACACTTTTTTTCCCCCAGGTAAATGGGTAGGGGTACGATGTACCCCATACTCATTTACATAGGGTGGGGGACCCGACATCTGGGGGCCCCCTTATTAAAGGGGGCTTCCGGATTCCAATAAGCCCCCGCCCGCAGACCCTGACAACCAACGCCCAGGGTTGTCGGGAAGAGGCTCTTGTCCCCATCAACATAGGGACAAGGTGCTTTGGGGTGGGGGGCGCAGCGCCCCCCGCCCCAAAGCACCCATACTCCCCATGTTGAGGGCATGCGGCCTGGGGGGGGGGGGCGCTTGCTTGTCCCCACCCCCTTTCCTTGCCTGCCAGGCTGCGTGCTCGGATAAGGGTCTGGTATGGATTTTGGGGGGGGGACCCTACGCCATTTTTTTCGGCGTGGGGGCTCCTCTTAAAATCTATACCAGATCGAAGAGCCTGGTATGCTCTTGGGGGGAGGGGAACCCCACGCAAATTTTTTGCGGGGGTTCCCCTTTAAGACACCTAGCACGCAAGTCGTGCCGCAAGTTGGTTCACCGTGATCCGACTTCTGGTGCGGCTTCTATTCAAATCAATGGGTTCCCTATGGGAACCATTGATTTTGAATAGAACGCCTGACGAGGCTACAACGTTAAGCAACGTTATTGAGCATTTTGCCGGCTCGGCGTCAAAAACGCCATGCCGCTGCAGCTTCAGAATGCACTGGTCCAGCGTTCTAGCTACAGCTCACTAACGCAGACTGCTCAATAACGTCAACGTTTTAGAGGGCCATTGAATAACATGGAGAGCAGCAAAAAACGCCCAAAAACGTGGCATTACAAAACGCCCGTGTGTATGAGGCCTTAGACTGACTGTCTGTAATTGACGCTCAGTAGAGGCCTTTCTGAGCAGAGCAGTCAGGGAGAGGGAAGTTGTGCATGTGTGATTAAATTTAATAAAACTGGCACCAAAACATTATTCTAGACTGTGAATGAAGCTGTCCCTTTTCTCAGTGAAATCAGTATTCGCCCTACGTAATATAAATCTAAAACAAAACAGAGTGGTGCTCTCTCAAAACATCATCACTAAAAAAACAAGGTTATATAAATAATTTTAAAGTGTGTTGCAAAAATTGTGATATGCAATATAACGCAATAATTGTGATATACAAAAACAATAACCAATATAGTGCAAAGACTGAAAAAAAGTCCTCAATAGAAAGTCCAATCACCAAGTTTTTGAAAGTGACATGCAGATATTGTTCAAATCAAATGTGCTCCACCATGATTGGACTTTCTATTGATGACTTTTTTTCAGTCTTTGCACTATATGGCTATTGTTTTTTGTATATCACAATTATTGCCTTATATTGCATATCACAATTTTTGCAACACATTTTAATAGGATTTATATGACCTTGAATGTATTATAGTGATGAAGTTGTACATGTAATTTGCAGCTTACGCTATTGAGCTCTGTACATGCTGGGCTTTCATATCTACCCGAGTAAGAAGAAATTATTTTTTGAAGTTTGATCTTGACGAAAACATATACAAAACCACCATACATTCCTTTTATTATATTAAGTTTTGACATAAAAGAAATGGTGGTGCAGCTGAGTGACTGAATGTAGATGCAGTGTCATTTCACTCAATGCTGCTGTGGATAAATCATCTGATTTTCCATAGCTGCGATCTCTCGATTTCTCATAGTCCATAATCCCCAGCTACTGATAGTAAGGGGTCACTGTTGCTCTGCCATGGACCATTAAGGCCTGAGGCTCGTGCATTCCCATTATTACAGCTTCCTCTGTTCAGCACATAACAGGCTGTGCCATCACATGAGCTGCGGTAATCAGGTCATTGTATCTCTCTCTCTTTCACACCCTGATCTCGCCCCACATTTGCTGTTTTTACACACTGTCCATGTCCCTCAGCACTAACTATGTCGTCTCGCACTTGCTGTCTAAGATTCTGTTCCTTTGCTGCTACCACATGTCACACTTGTGGTGACACCTGCAATTTCCTTGAACACCTCTACTGACCTAAATAAGCTCCTGTTATTGCAGCAAACCACCATATATGTTCTATTCCCAGTGCATTTTGTGAGTTTCATTAAAATTCCCAGTTCTGCATTTTAATTAACGTATTATTCAACAGTCTTATAATTGGTTCCTCCTACCACCAGCTAATCCTTCTCCAGACTGGATCTTTCCGCTGGGTATCCTGTAAAATGTGAATGTGTGTGGTATAAATAAACAATACTATACAAATTATACATGTCAACATGGAAAACCACCCACATTGGATCCAGGTGTAATGTTACCAACATCCCGGACATATAGAAAGAACAAATATTATCCCCCTTCTAGAATGGGACTTTAGAGAACAGGACACCTATTAAAGTATAAATTTTATTCCAAACCTAAAAATGTACAAAAGACCATCTTTAAAAGGCACATGTGCAATAAATCTCTGGTTGTAGAGATCATACAACTGTATAGTGTCTCCAAATACCCAATTTTGTATTTGGAGAGACTATACAGTTGTATGATCTCTAAAGTCCAAGTGCTATTACACTGGAGCGGTGCACTTGTAGGATGGGAAAAAAAGTCCCGTAAGCAGCATCTTTGGGGCGGTGCGGGAGTGCTGTATACACCGCTCCTGCCATTGAAATGAATGGCCAGCGCTTCAGAAGCGGCTCAACACCTTCTTGGGGGTTAATAGTGCCCCGCCGCCGCCCGAATAGCAGCAGCTATTTTACCAATACTGCTCTGCCCACCACAGTGTGAAAGTGGCCTTAACCCTAGGTTGTTGTATTGCTTCTCTTCTGATGGTGTAGACAGGGGAGCAAAACATTATAGGTCATCCCATCTAATAATCTTAGTTTCATAGGAACATGTGCACTTTCCCTGCACTGTACAGTCAATTACATTATAATTACATCCTCAAATATGTTCTGATTCTGTGATTATTAAAAGTCAAAATAGTGGTTTCCTTTTTTCCTGAACACCCATAGCAAACCGACAGCAAGATTTGTTCTTCCTCCGGCTAGCACGCACCTGGCCACTGACACACAGCGAAGTCATCCCATAACCGCTCCTTCCGCCACAGCGCACATGCCTGGGCTGTAGCTATAAAATATGGAGATGTCCGTGAGAAAACCAGCAGGATGCCCAGTCACTGGGGAGAAAAATATCTAAAAATACAGAGCATGTCTTTGGTGTGGCCAGGCAAAGGAGGACAGAAAGGGTGACACCATCCAGATAACGAATTGGACAGTGTGACACGGCCTCTATACAGGAAAGACAAAATTGTATATCCCCATGTCAACTACACTGTGTCTTCATGTCATTGTCACTTCTGCACTGATTACTCACAAATAAGGTTTCTGCATATTTAGCCTTATGATTACATTTCTGTAAAAACTGAACTCCTGAAATGACATGCTACCCTTGCCAGTGCAGAGGGGCCCACTACTAATGCTTAAATACTCATTTAGTCTATGGGTGCAGGGATAAGCTGTGTTACTGTAAAGTTGAATTTCAGGATAATTAATATTAAAAAAGCTTTCTCCCCCTCCTAACACCTATGCTGATTAACCTGTATGCTTACATATTTTTCGGGCTGATCTGTATACTTCCCTTTTTTCAGATGGCAAAAAAAACACTAAAAAGTGTTTTATCCATTCAAATTGTATTCAAAATGTAAAACAAAACCAATGTTCGCATTATATCTGTATGTTAATAATATGAGCAACAAGTCCAATGTTTACTGGCCAAATGGCAGTGCTACCTGCAAGTTATACGACGTTCACCTCTCTACCACCTCCTTGAGCACAGCATGAAGTTCCACCCCTGACCAGCGCGTCATTGCCCAATCTCAAGCTAGAAATATAAAGGTGTGGAGTGAGTCTATCTCAGCGTCATTTTTACCACAGTGATTGCAACTTGCTGCAGACTATGGGCTGATCTGACCTCTGGTCAGATTGTGATAATTTTTCTGTAACCTTTCATAGCTTGTCATGTTAAGGAGAGACAATTGTCCATTATGTATATGTAAAATAGTGGGTAGTGGGAAACCCAAGGGCACCAACATCTCAGTCTGTACATATCCTAAATTAAAATGTGCAGGGTTTTTAAGGTGCCAACATATTGATCCAAACTAGATGTATAAAATCAGTATTACTTTTATTGACACAATAATCATAAAAAAAAAATTATAAAAGAAGAAAGAAACATACAAGAGACTATCAAAACCAATTAGGATTTACAATTCAGTGGTTGATTCCATGCAAAGCTCATCAAATGGTATCTTGAAGTCCTTATCTCGACATGTTTCACCCTTAGCAGGCTTCATCAGGAGAAGCATTACTACCAAAAGCAAACTGTATCAGAAAACAAATATTTAAGCCATGGTACAAACGTACATTAAAAAAACAGGTATGTTCATCATAGAGCAGCCTCCATAAATCCATATCACATATATCTTTCTCCTAAGGGCAGATGCCATAGGGAAAGACAGATGGCAATTGGGGATCTAACCCTGTTGAGGTTGCACCTCAAAGTCAACCCAGGGCGTATATGGCGGACCACAGGAAAGGTATAAAAAAAAACCCACACTGAATGGATATCTAAAAAAAAATGT
Organism: Glandirana rugosa; assembly: GCA_018402905.1. Classification (NCBI taxonomy): domain Eukaryota; kingdom Metazoa; phylum Chordata; class Amphibia; order Anura; family Ranidae; genus Glandirana; species Glandirana rugosa. Next base: position 493,654 of record BLSH010472475.1, read on the forward strand.
ATTAAATATTAATAAAGATCGCTACAAATATTCTTCAGTGTCCGAATTCCCCTCCTCTCCTCCTCCTGAATCCTCCTGTAATGTTTACTCACTTATAAAATCCGTACTAGTACATATCCACAGAGGAGTGCCACCACTCGGTACACCAGCCATGAAAACTACATGAAAAATGCCAGAAAAAGATTGATATATTCTTCCATAGGTATTGCCATCAGAAATATGAAATTAATTAAGGGACTTTTTCCTAATGATGGTGTTGCCCAAAGGAGAATAATATATGATGGCTGAGCACTGTTCTTGTGTGTCAATGGGCCATGACTTAAATATTTGTTTTTTGATACAGTTTGCTTTTGGTAGTAATGCTTCTCCTGATGAAGCCAGGTAAGGGTGAAACATGTCGAGATTACTACTTCAAGCTACCATTTGAAGAGCTTTGCATGTAATCAACCAATGGATCGTACAACCTAATTGGTCTTAATAGACTCTTGTATCTTTCTTCTTTTATGAATGTTTTTATTGATTATTGTAGCACTGCTTTTATACAACTAGTTTGGATCAATATGTTGGTACTTTAAAAATCCTGCTCATTTTAATTTTGGATATGAATTGTCCATTAGATTCAACCAATAGAAAAAAAAAATGAAAGACCTGCATCCACAGTTTGTTCCAACAGAGAAAACAATCCTCCTGGTTTCCCTAAGGTAATCGGAAGCTCCCTAGATCATCAGTCTATGGCGTACCTCCCAACTTTTTTGTGATCGGAACGAAGGACACCTATTAGCAAAAGTATGTAAGCATATGGCACACACCCTGCCATGCTCCCTTAAAGGAGAAATCTACAAAGACTTTGCAAATCAGGGACAGTCCCTCAAAATCAGGGTCAATTGGGAGCTATGATCTACGGTGTTATTACAGACAGTCCCCAGGTTGCAAACAAGATTCTGTAGGTTTGTTCTTAAGTTGAATTTGTATGCAAGTTGGACTAGGCACATTATTTAACCACTTCAGCCCCGGAAGGATTTCCCAGGTTAGGACCAGAGCACTTTTTGCGATTTGGCACTGCGTCACTTTAACTGACAATTGCGCGGTCGTGAAATTTGCGTCCTTTTTTTCCCACATATAGAGCTTTCTTTTGTGGTATTTGATCGCCTCTGCGTCATTTCTGATCACCGCTATAAACAAAAGAAGAGCGACAATTTTGCAAAAAAAAACCCCCAAATTTCTTACTTTTTGCTGAAACACAAATCCCCAAAAAATATATATAAAAAAAAATTTTTCCATTGGTTTTGGCCGATTTATATTCTTCCTCATATTTTTGGTAAAAAAAATCGCAATCGGCGTTTATTGATTGGTTTGCGCAAAAGTGGCCACGTCTACAGATGATGAGAATTCATTTCTGGTGTTTTTATTTTTTTTTATTTTTTACTAGTAATGGCAGCGATCTGCGATTTTTAGCGGTACTGCGATATTGCAGCGGACATGTCAGACCATTTTGACACTTTTTTGGGACCAATGACATTTATATAGCGATCAGAAATTTAAATGTCCACTGATTACTGTATAAATGTCATTGGCAGTGAAGGGGTTAACCTGCAGGGGGAGATCTAGGGGTTAACCGTGTTCCCTGGGTGTGTTCTAACTGTGGGTGGGGGGGGGGGTGGGCTACCATGGACATAGGAGATCTAACTGATCCCAGTGACAGGGATCATTAGATCTCCTATGCCCCACTAACAGAGCGGGGAACTGCCGTGTTTACATCAGTGGTTCCCCGTTCTTTGGCTGTGGCCGCTCATCGCGGCTCGCCGGCGGACATCGGGTCCGTCCGAGCAGCGGGCACACGCCTCAGGAGTACAGCGGGCGTGCGCCCCCTAGCGGTCACACGCAGATTGACGCTTTTTTTTACGGCGATTCGCGGTACACGTCCACACTGCCGCTGTGAATATACGGCAGGCGGTGTGGAAGTGGTTAAGTGTAACTCCAGCCAAAAAAAAAAAAAAAATACCCCGGTAATGTTTGTTTAGCTGTCTGTGCCCCTATTCAGAAGCGTTCACCTCACTTTCTGTCCTTGTGACAATTGTATTGTGAAAGTTTTGGGTTGTCGTGGAAACAAGGATTGGTGATAAAGCTTCAGTGGAGACACCTTTTTCCATAATAATTCTTTCAGGAATGAATTTCCCTTCCTAGGGGTAAATTTCCTCTCACTTCCTGTTGTCTCCCTCGGTTTGTAAGAATGAGACGTTTGTATGTTGGATGTTTGTAACTCGGCGACTGCCTATACTTATAAATATTAACCAATTGCCGACCGGCTACTGTAGTTATACTGTGGCAGGTCGGCTCTATTGCGAGAATCGCTGTAGCTGTACGTCGTTTCATGCAATAGATACAGTGGCCACGTGCATGGCACCGGAGCGTGTGGCCGGCAGCCGTGATGTCCGTCGGCCACCCGCGATCACTCCACAGAGAGCCTGAACGGGGATCTGTCAATGTAAACAAACAGACCCCTTTCTGTCAGGAAAGTTCAGAGTGATGATCTGTTCCTGTTGATTTGTAACAGCGAATTCTCTGTACTCCCAGTCAGCCCAGCCCCCATACAGTTAGAAACACCTCCCAGGGAACACATTTAACCCCTTGATTGCCCCCCTAGTGTTAACCCCTTCCCTGTCAGTGCCATTTATACAGTAATAAGTGCATTTTTATAGCACTGATCGCAGTATAAATGTCCAAAAAAAGTGTCTGATCTGTCCCCCTCAATGTCGCAGTCTCGCTAAAAATCATTGATCACCGCCATTACTAGTAAAAAAAATAATAAAAATGGCATAAATCTATTCCTCATTTTGTAGACTCTATAACTTTTGCGCAAACCAATCAATATGCGATTATTGCAATATTTTTTTTTTTTAACAAAAATATTTAGAAGAATACATATTGGCCTAAACTGAAGGCGACATTTCTTTATATTTACATTTTTTTTTTCTGGATATGTTTTATAGCAGAAAGTAAAGAATATTGTAGTTTTTTCTGTTTATAGTGCAACCGCAAAGGTGATTAAATACCACCAAAAGAAAGCTCTATTTGTGGGAAAAAAAAGGACATAAATTTTGTTATGGTACAGCGTTGAACGACTGCGCAATTGTCAGTTAAAGCGACGCAGTAAGCTTAACCACTTTAGCCCCAGAAAGAATTACCCCCTTCCTAACCAGAGCACTTTTTGCAATACAGCACTGTGTGGCTTTAACTGTCAATTGCGTGGTTGTGCGACGTTGTACCCAAACTAAATTGATGTCCTTTTTTCCCCACAAATAGAGCTTTCCTTTAGTGGTATTTGATCACCTCTGCGGTTTTTATTTTTTGCGCTATTTTTTTGCGTCAATTTTGAAAAAAAACAATTTTTTTTACTTTTTGCTATAATACATATCCAAAAAAAATATATATTTAAAAACAAATGTATTCATCAGTTTAGGCCAATATATATTCTTCTACATATTTTTGGTTAAAAAAATCGCAATAAGCGTATATTGATTGGTTTGTGCAAACGTTACAGCGTCTACAATCTATGAGAATTGATTTATGGCATTTTTATTATTATTATTTTTATTTATTTTTTACTAGTAATGGCGGCAATCTGTGATTTTTAGCGGGACTGCGATATTGCGGCGGACAGATCAGGTACTTGACACTTTTTTGGGACCATTTGCATCTATACAGCGATCAGTGCTATGAAAATGCACTGATTACTGTGTAAATGTCACTGGAAGGGGTGGGGGGGGGGGTGTTGAGATTCATACTGTGAATTCAATGGAGGCTGAGGCTGTGGATGAAACAAATGCTGAGGCTGTGAATGAAGCAGAGACTGGGGGCAGCATAGGCTTAACGAAAGGGTCTGTGGGGCTTGGCTGAGGATGCAGTGGAGACTAAGCTATGGAGACTGCCGATCAGTGAGGCTGAAACTGTGGGTTCAGCAAAGGCTGAGACTGCAGATGTAGTGGAGGATATGACAATGGATGCATCAGAGACTTTGAGTGCAGCAAGTGCTAGGACTTTAATGCTGAGGTATATACTAGCTTTGGAAGCTCAGGGAAGCATACTGACTCCTTGCTCATGTGGAGACTGTATGTTACACTTGAGTTTAAATGACAGATCTAGATCGCCTCTATGTCATGTGGTGCTGCTGTGTCACTCCAGGTAAGTGCTGGATTACCAGAGGTATCCTTCTGCTGACTCCTACTACAGGATTCCTTAGTGATGTATCAGCAGCAGGGGACCCTGCATGATGAAGTCAATCTGCAGCTACTAGTATTGACAAGCCGTGACCCTGCAGATTGCTGAAATAAAATCATGTTGCTGCATAGAATTTGATTAACCCAATGAGATGCACTGAATAAAAAAAAAGCTCAATCAGCAGCAGTAATAAATAAGAAGTGCTGCCTGTATATGTAATAAGCTAATATTGCCACCCTGATTCATAGGATAAAATGAAGTGAATTAATAAACTCACAGGTTGATGGAATTATATACATTCTATTTTCACATTAGTCGTGGATGGTTGATTTGGTCTACATTGATGTGGTAAGAAGAACAGCCTGATTGACTCATTTGGTGTGGACTTAGAGCACTATTTTCTGCCACCCTCTTCCAGGTTCTAATAGCCATTCTAGTATGCTTGTATCCATATCACAATGGCAGTTGGTGTTTTTTTTTTGGGGGGGGGGTGTAAAACAACATCTCATCACCCCCCCTCGTGGTCGGTTATCCAGCCCCTGGTGGGCAGCGCTGCACAGGCAGTGGCTTCTATCACGGCTTTTGCCATGCGTCTCCTCCTAGGCGCTCACTAGGATCGGGTGACAGGTCTCAGAACCCGCTTCCTGATTGGCTGGGAGGAGGATCAGTGTGGGCTGTTTTCCACAAGATGATTCCAGAACACTGACACTCTAAACACCAAGAGTGATGGTATCTTCCTACTTTGGTAGGAGTTTTTGCGGGATTAACCTAACCTTTTTGATCTAGCATTTTGCCATAGGCATTTGCATATCCAAGTCTATTAAGGCTTCTGGTAGCCTTTGATCCAGTTACCTTATTCATACAATGATCTTTTTGGAGTCATCTAACAAGTCCCCCACTCCTTGACTACAAGAGTGCAGCCCCCACAGAGGGTTATTCCCTTTGTTTTTTGTTGATCTGGTTGGGGCACTCTTTTGATGCAGAGACTCACGTTTTTCATTTTCTCCCTTTACCCCTTGTGGACTGGAAGAAAGCATCAAGTAGCCTGTATATCTGTGTGGATGCTATATGCTCTGTCAACAATTGTCCTAGCTTAATGAGGACTTTTTAATATTGTAGCCACTCACCCCTGAAGAAGATCTGCAATTAATTAATTTGAAACGTGTCGGGTACTCTCTGCTGGTTCAAGGCAGAGTACAGTGGTTATATTTCTTGTGTATTTATATCTCTATATTTTTTATCATTAATTGATCATGTGTATGCACCTAATTCTCTATGTATGGTTGTTGTCCATGTCTTTTCATGAGCCAATTGTCTGTGTTCATTGGTAATGAATCAATAAAACGTATAACTTTTATGACTGTGTAAAAATTCTTACTGAGTTGGTTTCCCTTTAAAGTCCCAGTGGGGTTCTTTCTTGTTAGCATGTAGCAATAGCGATGTAGGTAAGCCTCTCATTTTTCTGGTTTCTAGAACATAGGAATTATAATTTGCGCTGCAACAGGCGGTGGCATCTATCGCGTCTCTTCCTGCTCTGCATCACAGCGGCTTCCGCCATGCGTCTCCTCCTAGGCGCCCAATAGGATCACCTGTCCTTTCAGCCAAGTGGGTGACGGGTCTCAGGACCCGCTTCCTGGTTGGCCGGGAGGAGGGTCAGTGTGACAATAGGGAATATTTATTCACCATTGTCACACAACTGGGTGGGCTCAGAGCGCAGTGCTCTGCACCCTGAGCCCACCCTTGTTTGAAGCCTATTAGAGCCTCTGGCTCTAATCCCTCCAATCAGCTCACTGAGCTCAGCAATTTGCAACTTCAGCTCTTTGCCCCCTGCTTTCTGACAGCTCAGAAGTCCAGACACATGATGCACCCCGCTCAGGCAATGAAGTGAAATAATTGACAGCTGTGGGTGCTCACCTCGGCTCGCTACTGTGGATATAATATAGGAAAGAAACAAAGACTACTGGCACTCCGCAGACGTAATCAAATGCTTGAAATTAGTTTATTGATCATCCAGCCAGACACAAAACATGGAACGTTGACACGTTTCACTCGAGTCACTCGAGCTTCCTCATAACAATGACATTGTTGAGACATCAGCTACTTAAGGATGCATCTGCCCAGAGATACACCCCCAGTCAGCTGATGACCATCAATGCAGTTAACCTGGACACAGTTCTAATACATATAGACATATAAAATCATTAACCATGAAACAATGAAAACTAAAATGACATAAATGAATAACACACCGACAATAACATAATATCATACACATATTCATACACGGGATGGTGGATACCCACAAGACATAAACTCAGACGGTATCGGTATGAAACACCCCTATGTATGAAATACACATGGACAACACCAAGTAACTGTGCCATCCCACCAAAATCGCAAATGCTGTAGGTGCAAAAAAGAAACAAAGTAAATATGGAACAAGACGTCACAAACATGCAATGTCATATTGTTTCAATAATATAATATAATAATAATGCACAATGTTAAGGCTGGACAGCACAAAAACAAATCCACTATTGAATGAATCTGAGTAAAGCCTATCAATAAAAGCAAATTCAAAAAAGGAAAAACAAAAACACGAACAAAAACCATGATCAATATGTATGAAAACACACTGAACCCATCTAGAACATACCTGCAAAAAGCAAAATATATTGTGTATTGCTTCCTAATACTGTATAGCTAAATTCCAATACCATATACCGAGAGGTATGCATATATATTGGAGTGGAGCATTATTAAGTTGCAAAGATATGTTGATATATTAATGTAAACTTCAATGAAAATCCACCTATCTTTTCATAAAAAACCCCCACTTTGATCAATCATAGAAATAGGTAATATCCCACTCAAAGCTTAAGCTGTGAGGCATACAAGTTTTTTAAAATGGAAAATCCAATACACTTCTCTTTTACAGAGAAGTCGGAAAACTGACCCCCCCTCTCCTGGACGCACTAACCTTCTCTAAAATCTGCACACCCACCGCTGAAAGTTCCCCATCATGTTTGCTTCTAAAATGGCGTGCTATATTGGTAGATTTGTTCTTTTCTATACTGTAAACTCTTAGTAGTGCACCCAATGTACATGGCACAGCTTCCAGATGATGATTTATATAACATATTTAGTATTACAGTTGAAAAAAGATTGTATTTTCTGCTCCCTATCAGTCGAATGGGAGCAAACCACATCAACTCCTATGATGTGCCCACCTGCAAGCTGTGCCATGTGCAGTACATTGGGCGCACTACTAGGAGATTAAGGGACAGGTTTTATGAACATCTTTACAGTATAGAAAAGAACAAATCTACCAATATAGCACGCCATTTTAGAAGCAAACATGATGGGAAACTTTCAGCGGTGGGTGTGCAGATTTTAGAGAAGGTTAGTGCGCCCAGGAGAGGGGGTGGAGGGGCGTCTTCCGACTGAAGTGTATAGGAATTTCAATTTTAAAACTCGTATGCCTCAAAGGCATTGAGTGGGATATCATAGTACTCATTTCTACGATTTATAGAAGTGTTTTTTTTTTTATGAAAAGATAGGTGGATTTCCATTGAAGTTTACATTTAATATATCCACATATCTTTGCAACTTAATAATGCTCCACTCCAATATACAGTATCTCACAAAAGTGAGTACACCCCCTCACATTTTTGTAAATATTTTGTTATATCTTTTCATGTGACAACACTTTGCTACAATGTAAAGTAGTGTGTGTACAGCTTGTATAACAGTGTAAATTTGCTGTCCCCTCAAAATAACTCAACACACAGCCATTAATGTCTAAACCGCTGGCAACAAAAGTGAGTACTCCCTTAAGTGAAAATGTCTAAATTGGACCCAATTAGCCATTTTCCCTCCCTGGTGTCATGTGACTTTAGTGTTACAAGTTCTCGGGTGTGAATGGGGAGCAGGTGTGTTAAATTTGGTGTCCTCACTCTCTCATATTGGTCACTGGAAGTTCAACATGGCACCTCATGGCAAAGGACTCTCTGAGGATCTGAAAAAAAGAATTGTTGCTTTACGTAAAGATGGCCTAGGCTATAAGAAGATTGCCAAGACCCTGAACTGAGCTGCAGAACAGTGGCCAAGACCATACAGCGGTTTAACAGGACAGGCCTCGCCATGGTCGACCAAAGAAGTTGAGTGCACGTGCTCCGCATCCTATATAGAGGTTGTTTGGGGAAATAGACGTATGAGTGCTGCCAGCATTGCTGCAGAGGTTGAAGGGGTTGGGGGGTCAGTCTGTCAATGCTCAGACCATACGCCGCACACTGCATCAAATTGGTCTGCTTGGCTGTCCTCCCAGAAGGAAACCTCTTCTAAAGATGATGCACAAGAAAGCCCTCAAATAGTTTGCTGAAGACAAGCAGACTAAGAACATGGAACCATGCCCTGTGGTCTGATGAGACAAAGATAAACTTATTTGGTTCTGATGGTGTCAAGCGTGTGTGGCGGCAACCAGGGGAGGAGTACAAAGACAAGTGTGTCTTGCCTACAGTCAAACATGGTGGTAGGAGTGTCATGGTCTGTGGCTGCATGAGTACTGCCGACACTGGGGAGCTACGGTGCATTGAGGGAACCATGAATGCCAACATGTACTGTGACCTACTGAAGCAGAGCATGATCCACTCCCTTCGGAGACTGGTCCACAGGGCAGTATTCCAACATAACCCCAAACACACCTCCAAGACGACCACTGCCATGCTAAATAAGCTGATTGTAAAGGTGAAGGACTGGCCAAGCAAGTCTCCAGACCTAAACTCTATTGAGCATCTGTGGGGCATCCTCAAACAGAAGGTGGAGAAGTGCAAGGTTTCTAACATCCACCTGCTCCGTGATGTCGTCATGGAGGAGTGGAAGAGGACTCCAGTGGCAACCTGTAAAGCTCTGGTGAACTCCATGCCCAAGAGGGTTAAGTGCTGGAAAATAATGGTGGCCAGACCAAATATTGACACTTTGGGCCCAATTTGGACATTTTCAATTGTACAAACAATACACCACAATGACAATGTGAAAGAAGTTTGCTTGAAATCTTTGCAAATTTATTAAAAAAAATATATATATATATATATATGTTACAGAAGTATTCACAGCCTTTGCTCAATACTTTGTTGAAGCACCTTTGGCACCAATTGCAGTCTCAAGTCTTTTTGAGTATGATGCTACAAGCTTGGCACACCTATTTTTGGCAGTCTCTCAAGCTCCATCAGTTTGTATGGGGAGAGTCGGCGCACAGCCATTTTGCAGATCTCTCTAGAGATGTTCAATCGGGTTCAAGTCTGCGCTCTGGCTGGGCCACTCAAGGACATTCACAGAGTTGTCCCATAGGCCATTCCTTTGTTTTCTTGGCTGTGTGCTTAGGGTCGTTGTGCTGTTGGAAGATGAACCTTCACCCCAGTCTGAGGTCCAGAGCGCTCTGGAGTAGGTTTTCATCAAGGCTGCCTCTGTACATTGCTGCGTTCATCTTTCCCTTGATCCTGACTAGTCTTCCAGTTCCTGCCACTGAAAACATCCCCACAGCATGATACTGCCACCACCATGCTTCACTGTAGGTATAGTGATGGCCAGGTGATGAGCAGTGTCTGCTTTCCTCCAGACTTGATGCTTGCCATTCAGGCCAAAGAGTTCAATCTTTGTTTCATCAGACCAGAGAATGTTGTTTCTTATGTCCTTCAGGTGCCTTTTGGCAAACTCCAGGCGAGCTGTCATGTGCCTTTTACGAAGGAGTGGCTTCCGTCTGGCCACTCTACCATACAGGCCTGATTGTTGGAGTGCTGCAGAGAGGGTTGTTCTTCTGGATGGTTCTCCTCTCTCCACAGAGAAACGCTGGAGCTCTGTCAGAGTGACCACTGAGGTCTTGGTCACCTCCCTGGCTAAGGCCCTTCTCTCCAATAACTCAGTTTGGCTGGGCGGCCCTCTCTAGGAAGAGTCCTGGTGGTTCCAAACGTCTTCCATTCATGGATGATGGAGACCACTGTGCTCATTGGAACCTTCAATGCTAAAAGTTTTCTGTACCCTTTCCCAGATCTCTGCCTTGAAACAATCATGTCTCGGAGGTCTACAGACCATTCCATGGACTTCATAGCTTGGTTTGTGCTCTGATATGCACTGTTATCTGGGCCTTTATATAGACAGATATGTGCCTTTACAAATCATGTCCAATCAACTGAATTTACCACAGGTGGACTCCAATCAAGCTGTAGAAACCTCTTAAGGATGATCAGTGGAAACAGGATGCACCTGAGCTCAGTTTTGACTGTCATGGCAAAGGCTGTGAATACTTCTGTACATGTGATTTTTTTTTCGCTTTTTATTTTTAATAAATTTGCAAAGATTTCAAACAAACGTCTTTCACATTGTCCTTATGGTGTATTGCTTGTAGATCTTTGAGGAAGATAATGAATTCATTCCATTTTGGAATAAGGCTGTAACATAACAAAATGTGGAAAAAGTGAAGAGCTGTGAATACTTTCCGGATACACTGTATGTAAGGATTTAAAACCATTTTTAGGCCTTATAGATGCAACGTATCCTTAGAAAGGTCCATTCAGTTTCATTTTGTGAGATATCTCAGCCCGTTTGTTCCTCTCCAGTGGGGCTTGACACATTCAATGCCCCAAAACTGGAGTAGGCTGTGGGATCCCTATAATGGACCTATCTAAAGTATAAAGGCATACTGTGACTTTTATAGCCTATCGTGATTATGTATATGCTCAGGTATACATTTCCTTAATGTTCTCTTTGTCCAGCCTATGTACTGGAGACCAAAGGGACATTCAGAGAGTAGAGTATATACTACTTGGGTGTTGTCACATGTAATTTGGGGCCAAAACAATTGATTAATTGACAACTAATCGATTATGAAAATAGTTGTCAACTATTTTCATAATCGATTAATCGGCCATCCGATTAGTTGGCCCACATACAGAATGCATTATTTGTTTACATATCAGGAAATACAGTGCAGCACACATACAGCTCAGTACACCGGCCATACATGTCAGTAAGTGCCTGAGAACTTGTGAAGTTGAATGTGTGAGGAGTAATGCCTCATGAGACATGTAGTCCTGGGCAGGAAATGAGTTGTTCTAAAGTCAGAAGTTTTTTGTACCTTGCTATAGGGGCACACTATACTATATTTTGCAGCTTGCTATTGGGGCACTCTGAAGTCAGGAGGAGCCAGAAGCATCAGTGGGGGACCCCAAAAGAGGAGGATCCGGGCTGCTCTGTGCAAAACAATTACACAGAGCAGGTAAGTATAACATGTTTGTTGTTTAAAAAAAAATTACTTTAACCACTTGACCACTGGGCACTTAAACCCCCTTAACAACCAGACCAATTTTCAGCTTTCAGTGCTCTCACACTTTGAATGACAATTACTCAGTCATGCAACACTGTACCCAAATCAATTTTTTTCACACAAATAGAGCTTTCTTTTGGTGTTATTTAATCACCACTGGGTTTTGCGCTATAAATCAAAAAAGACCGAAAATTCTGTAAAAAATGAATTTTTCTTTGTTTCTGTTATAAAATGTTGCAAATTAGTAATTTTTCTTCATAAATTTTGGTCAAAATTTATACTGCTACATATCTTTGGTAAAAATAACCCAAATAGGTGTATATTATTTGGTCTTTGTGAAGGTTAGAGTCTACAAGCTATGGTGCCAATCACTGAAAATTGATCACACCTGATGTACTGAAGGCCTATCCCATTTCTTGAGACCCTAACTAGCCAGGAAAATGCAAATACCCCCCAAATGACCCCTTTCTCCTTGCGTTCACTGACAGACGCAGCCTCTTCATTGACTTTGTGGGGTTTTATGCTTGTCCTACTAGGAGTTAACTAGGCAGGGAAAAGAATCAGTTGGCCCCTCCCATGGGGGCCGTCCTCTCTTCCTACATCAAACCCCCTCACAGCATAGCTCTTCAGTTTCTTTGCCTAGTTTGTAAGGAGTTGACCTGGCTTCCCTTCAGGGGAACTACGGTTCTGATTATGACCATTTTTATTTTATCTTAATTTTATTTTTTTCTACAACTAATTGATCTGCTATCAAGAAGCCGGTCGGGGCATAGAGAGTCCTCGAGCTCTTCATTTTCCCCGACCTGGCCAACATGATGCGAAGCCAGTCCCGCTGCATGTGGACCCGCCGCATCGTGCCCGTTCCGTGCGGGCGGCCCGGGGCAAACCCCCCCTTTTTAGCGCCCTTTACCGGATGCGATTCGGCAGGGCGACTTTGGGCCTGCAGCATACCGTCCATGAGAAGGCGGAAAGTCTGCGATCGGGTGGCTACCGGTGGCGTCGGAGTGGTAAGTGAGCGCCCCTGCCTTCCCCCTTTTTAGGGGCGTGAAGGGGGGCCCGACGACCAAACAAAAAAAAAAAAAACATTTTTTCTCTGGGTCGCCACGGGTGGGACACGTAGAGCTCCCGTTTGACCCCCGCCCCCCCCCCCAGCACCACCGCGATCGTTGGGCGTTCGTATCAAAATTTCGCCGCCAAACGGCGATCGGCCGACATTTTGCGGTGGACCGCCGCCATTTTGCCGTAGCCGCGGACATTTTGGGCCTATGGGACTTTCCCTCTAGCGCTCAGAGCGGCTGTTTGTGGTACTGCACGTTCCCTGAAGGTGTGTTTTGGCCTCTAGTGGTTAACGGCACCCATTTTGACTGCATGCTCTGCAAATAGACGTGTCCGAAGCATTTCCCTTCTCTGTGGAATGGTGGTGATTCGGGCGGCGCAGCTCTTCTGATGATCTGCACAGTACAGCAGAAAACAGCAAGTATAGCTGGGCTCTCCTGTGGTTGCTGGTGGTGGTGGGTGCAGTCCTCCTGGGTTTCCCTGGTGCACTGTGAGGGGGTGGTGTGCGGCTGTGTGGGGGTGCCCTTAACCCTTTCTATGTATTAGAACATGCTAGGAGCGCTATCTGCTCAAAGGGCTTTTTCTGGACCAGCTGTGACGGTCTTTAGTGATCCAAGAAGCGTTCCCTTCCTCCTTGCCCTTCAAGGGAAGATTTTTTTGTGAGGGAATCAGGGGTCGGCAGCTGCGGTATCGCACTGCGATACGATTTAGCCAGGATGGCGAATCGCTGATTCTGCGCATGTGGGGTGGTCCTTTAGGCCCCCTAGGGCACCCAAGGCTTAACCCTATGATTGTTCTTTCCTGATCGCTTTTTTGTTGTAAATGGCATCCGCAGCATTCCTTTCTAGTGCAGTGCAACTTATGCCTGGCAGCATATTGCTTGCTGGCTCAGTTCCTGGCGTGGCCTGCCTGAGTTTTGCATGCCCTCCCTGTGCATGTGGGTTTCCTCCCGGTGATCCGGTTTCCTCCCACACTACAAGCTGTCCCTTGAGAAAAGTTTTTTTTTTTTTTTTTAAAAAGGAAAAAACATAAAAGGACGTCGCCTTGGTGTCTCGCCTATGTCGCTTCATAAGAAGGGCCCCGCTACCAAAGACAGAGACGCTGTTTAAGTCGCTCTTCCTGGTGTCAGGCTCTGCTCTGCGACCAGCCCTGATGTTCGCCATGGCGGTGCTGTATCTGTCTGAGCTTATGACGGAGCTCCAGAATTTTCTGGACTGCGGCCACCTGCTGGTTACGCCGCAGAGGGCTGACTTTTTGCTTCAAGGTCTCCTGGATGCGATACTGCTTTGCGATCCAGGGTAGCAGTGTTGCTGTATCCTTAGACGGGTACTCTGGTTGCGTTTTCACCGTAGACAGGGGCCCCCTCCCTTGGGTCAGAAGTTTCTTCGCACCCTGGGTGCAACAGATGAAGGGACCCGCTCCGGTAAGGTCGCTGCAGGGGCCGGATGACGGCAGTGGCAGCGCAAAACCGAAAAGGCGGAGGGCAAGTCCTCCTCAGCCTGATGGGTTGCCCCCACCTGGGTGTCGGGTGGGGGAACGTATTCTGGGGTTGCATACTGGTGGCTGGCTCATTTTTCCGACCGCTGGGTCCGGTAGGTGCCCACCGGGTACAGGATAGAGTTCATCACTCTTCTCTCAGACAGGTTTTTCCCATCGAATTAGGGCTTCCGCGGGAATGTCGGGAGGCCCCCTTCGGGGCGGTACAAGCACTCTCAGACCAGGGGGTGATCGTACCAGTGTTCCCAGGAGAGAGGTTTGAGGGGTCTACTCGAATCCTTTCGTGGTCCCCAAACACGGAGGAGGGATTCGGCCCATACCAGATCTGACGACCTGAACCGGTATGTCAGGGCGCAAAAAATTCTGGATGGAATCTATCCACTCGGTCGTGGTCGCCCTCCATCAGGGGGAATTTTTTGGTATCCCTGGATATCAGGGATGCGTACCTCCATGTACTCATTCATCCACAACATCAGCGCTCCTGCGCCTTGCGGTGGGAGACCTCCATGTTCTTGTGGCCCCCCTTCGGCCTGGCCTCAGCACCCCGAGTCTTCCTTCCCCGAGGTTGCTCGCTCCGGTGTTGGCGTTGTTGCGCCAGTGTGGCATTGCGGGTAGTGGTATACCCGGATGATGGCTCCTGTGAGCGGGGTCTGCCTCGGCTCTGGAGCAGAATGTGAGTATCACAATGGCCTCATTACTGGACTTCGGCTGGTTACAGTACCTGAAGAAGTCGTCTGTGTCTACATCCTGCCGCCTGAAGTATCTGGGTCTCTTTTTAGTCACGGAACTGATGAAGGTGTTCTTCCTTCCAGCCAAATTGCAGTGTCTACTGTCAGCAGTGCGCACCCTCTTGTCACACCGTCAGTCTTCGTTACGGTTTTGTATGCGGGTGCTGGGACTCATGGTCTTGTTGTTCGAGGCAATGCCATTTGCCAGAGTCACGCTCGTCTCCTTTAGCGAGCAATCCTGGCCCAGTGGGACAGGTCCCCTCGGTCTTGGACCTTCTGATCCGTCTGAGCTCCAGGACCAGGACGTCACTGACCTGGAGGCTTCGGGACTCGGCCCTAACTAATAAGATGTTCCTGCCCCTTCAGTGGGTGATCGTCACCGCGGATACCAGCTTTGCGGGCTGGGGTGGAATCCTGGGGCAGCTATTCGCCTAGGGTCGTTGGGCGACTCAGGAAGCTCGCCTCCCCATCAACGTTCCGGAGCTGAGAGCAGTCAGATTGTGCCTTTTTTCACTGGACAATGAGATTGCAGGGTCGTCCGATTTGAATTCGATCGGACAATGCCTCAGCGGTGCCGTACATGAACCATCAGGGCGGCATGGAGAATCCAGCAGCTGCAGCGGAGGCAGCTCTGATACTGCATTGGGCGGAACTTCACGTTCCGGCGATATCAGCCATTTATTTTCCAGGCGTGGGGAACTGGCAGGCACAGCCGCCAGACGCTGGACCAGGGAGAGTGGTCCCTCCACCTGGAGGTGTTCAATCAGACTGCCACAGATGGGGGACGCCGGACGTGGATCTCAGGGCGTCCCGTTTCAATCACAAAGCGAGAACTTTTGTGTCCAGAACGAAGGATCCGTTGGCAGTGGCCACGGACGCTCTGGTGGCCTCCTGGGGTCGTTATCATCTTCTGTACGTCTTCCCTCCGATAAGACTGCTTCCACGATTGGTACGCAGAATAGTTGTGGAAGGGGTACCAATATTCCTCGTGGCTCGAGATTGGCCCCGGCGCACTTGGTACGCCGACGTGGTGCAAATGGTGGCAGACGCCCCTTGGCGGCTCCCGCTGCGAGACGATCTCCTGTCTCGGGGACCCATCTTGCACCCTGCTTTACCCTCGCTGGCTTTGATGGCTTGGCTATTGAGTTCCAGGTGCTAAGGGACAGGGGAGTCGCCGATTCTGTAATCCCTACCTTGTTTTAAGCTCGCAAGGGTACTTTTCGCAAGATTTATCTCCGCACCTGGAAGGCTTACTTGCCTTGGTGCGAGGCGGCGGGTTGTAACCCGGCTCTTATGTCGTGCCGAGGTCCGGGCTTTTACAACAGGGCCTGAACAAAAAACTGGCTTTGAGTACTCTCAAGGGCCAGATATCGGCTCTGGCGATTCTCTTTCAGAGACCTTTAGCTTCGCACTCTTTGACTCGTACCTTTGTACAAGGTGTGCGACATGTGGCGCCTCGGGTGAAGACTCCGATGGCTCCGTGGGATCTGAAATTGGTGCTTTCTGTTCTCAGAAGCCACCTTATGAGAATATCAAGCAGTTTCCTCTGTGACTGCTGTCTCAGAAGGTGACCTTTTTGGTTTCCATCACTGCCGCCAGACGGTGTCGGAATTAACAGCACTATCGTGCAAGTCTCCCTACTTAGTCATACCTAAGGTTAAGGCGGTCTTGCGAACCTCTCCTTCCTTCCTCCGAAGGTGGTTTCTT
The DNA here is from genome assembly GCA_018402905.1 of Glandirana rugosa. NCBI lineage: Eukaryota > Metazoa > Chordata > Amphibia > Anura > Ranidae > Glandirana > Glandirana rugosa. The sequence goes on from BLSH010472475.1 coordinate 510,181, forward strand.
CATTTCACAGTAATGAAGATATTATTCTTCCCTCCTTGTGCCCTCGCCATCGCACCCAAAAGAGTTTGAGTTGCATGCTTTGGACGTAGGGAGGGCCTTAAGAGTGTATATTGGCTGCTACAGCTTTCTTTCAAAAAGCTGATGCCTTGTTGTACTGCCAGAGGGCCCGCACAAAGGATTGGCGGCCTCTTCGGCTACAATTTCTCATTGGATTAGGAAAACCGTGACACATGCGGGGCAAGATTCCCCCTTTTCCGGTCACGGCTCATTCACCCGGGCTGTTAGCACTTCCTGGGCTTTTAGACACCAGGCATCGGTGTCACAGGTGTGCAAGGCGGCCGCTTGGGCCTCGGTTCACACTTTTCATTAAGTTTTATAAGGTTGATGTGTTTGCATCTACGGATGCTACTTTTGGCCGCAAAGTTTTGCAAGCCGCAGTGTAGGCGCGTCTGGCGCCTCTTCAGAGGTTCAGTTGGGTACTGTTGTTAGCGTTTTACCCACCCCTCTTTTGACACAGCTTGGGGACGTCCCCACAAAGTCAATGAAGAGGCTGCGTCTGTCAGTGAACGTAAGGAGAAAAAGGGATTTTATTAAAACTTACCGTAAAATCCTTTTCTCCGAGTTCACTGACAGACGCAGCACCCACCCCTCTGGGCTCTGTTTTTGGTACGGCTTGTGTACGAACTGAAGAGCTATGCTGTGAGGGGGTTTGATGTAGGAAGAGAGGACGGCCCCCATGGGAGGGGCCAGCTGATTCATTTCCCTGCCTAGTTAACTCCTAGTAGGACAAGCATAAAACCCCACAAAGTCAATGAAGAGGCTACGTCTGTCAGTGAACTCGGAGAAAAGGATTTTACGGTAAGTTTTAATAAAATCCCTTTTTTTGGAAAGTAGACATTCCTAGGGATTTAGTAAGAGGCATGGTGAGTTTTTTTGAAGTTGGCATTTTTACCCACAATTCTTTGCAAAATGAAGATTTTTTTTTTCACAAAATTGTCATATTAACAGGTTATTTCTCACACACAGCATATGCATATCAAAAATTACACCCCAAAATATATTCTACTCCTCCTCCTGAGTATGGTAATACCATATGTGTGAGACTTACACAGCCTGGCCCCATACAGAGGCCGAACATGTAGGGAGCACCATCAGGCGTTCTAGGGACATAAATTACTCATCTAATTTCCTGACTACCTCTTTTAAAGGTCCTAGAGCACCAGGACAATGGAAACGTTTAAAAAATGACCCCATTTTGGAAAGTAAACACCCCAACATATAATCTATGACACCTAATGAATCTTTTGAACATGTCATTTTTTTCCACAAGTTTTTGGAAAATGTGGAAAGAAAATGAAAAACATATTTTTTTACACAAAGTTGTACATGTATACAATATTTCTAATGCATAACCTGTATATGGCAAAAATTACACCCCAAAATATATTCTGCTACTCGTCCCGAGTATGGCGATACCACATTTGTGAGACTTTTCCACAGCCTGGCCACATACAGAGGCCGAACATGCAGGGAGCACCGTCAGGTGTTCTAGGGAAAAACATTTCAAATCTAATTTGACTACATATTACACTATTGTGAGGCACTGTAGTTGCACGGATGGGCACTGTAGTGGCATGAATGTGGTACGCATGAGAACTGATGTGTCATGGATGAGCATGAATGAGGCATAAATGAGCCGTGGATGGGGATGGCTGAGCACGGGTTGGGATTGCTGAGCATGGGTGGGGATGACTGAGAATGGATGGGGATGGCTGAGCACGTATGGGGATGGCTGGGCACGGATGGGGATGACGGAGCGTGGATGGGGATGACGGAGCGTGGATGGGGATGACAGAGCGCGGATGGGGATGACTGAGCACGGATGGGGATGACTGAGCGCGGATGGGAATAACTGATGGATGGCTGAACGGATGGGGATGACGTATAGATGGCTGAACAGGTGGGGATGGCAGATGGATGGCTGGATGGGTGAGCATGGATGAGGATGGATGACTGATCATGGATCATGGATGGATGGGGAGTGCGGACTGTCAAAGAGCAGCGTTGTGGTCACTTCAGATCCTGCCCACAGAGCTGCTGCATCTAATCTCTCCCCTCTCCACTGCGCCGATCGATACGAAGCAGGGAGAGACAAGCTGGACATCTGCCGGCTTGTTTACATGTGATCGCTCCATCATTTGACGGAGCGTTCACAGGGTAAAGGGCTGCTGCGAGTGGCCGTTTACCACGATCCGTGAAGCGCCGGGTCTGGTCATGGATATTCCCGGGTGTGCGCCCCACTGTACCACCTCCTAGAATAAACAAACCCACCCTGTAGCGGTCAAGTGGTTAAAGATTGTGTGCAGGGAAGATCAGCATCTGAACCCAGAGAAGCTGGAGCCTGATAGACTGGAGGTAATAGAAGGCATTACTATTACATTTAGTGCTCAATTACACTTGCTTCAGCTTGCTACGCACCTTAAAGCCCCTACTGCTTCAACAAGCTTTTATTATGTGTTTTTGAGGCTTCGTGGTGCGTCAATGAGGCTTCGGTGGTGCTACGATGAGGCTCTTTTGAAGCTTTGTTGAAGCTTGGTTGATGCCCTGTGTGGTTGTTGATATCTCACACCTGCAATTTCTCCAAAATAAAGCGAAGCTAAAGCTGAATTACAGCCTCTGGCGGTGCTGGCATGGAGCAGGGGAGGAGGGAGCAAAGGAGGAGGACACCACCTCCATGGGCGGCACAGACCGTGGGCTGTGAGACCCCCTCCACCCACTACAGTGCGCAGAGCAGTAATGTGAGTCCCTGCTGCTTCTAGTGAACTACAGGTGGGAGTGCCAAGACCGCTGGTTGGGAGTACAGGAGGGATAGCAGCCAGCAGACTTACAAACAGAAAATCACTGGGCGATAACAAGTTCAGCAGGCTACTACAGAGCTCAGCAGAAGATAGATGGCATAGTTGAAGGTAGGAGATCAGCAACAAGGACATGGAAAAAGTTATTTTCCCGAAGTTGTGCTTTAAGGTTGTTATCCGATTAATGGAAACAATAATCGCCCAACGAATCGATTATGAAAATAATCGATAGTTGCAGCCCTAAATGAAACTAATTGTGTACACCCTCCCACTTTGCATAGAAGCATAAGTGTTTTCCTTCTTTTTAAAGGAATAGTTCACCTTTGGAATAGGGTGGAACATGTTCCACTCCTGCCTCCTTTCCCCCCATCCCCCCTCCCTGTAACCGCAGGAGGGGGACCTTCTCCCTGCACCTGCTGTCACAATTTAAAAACGGCGTGCCCGTGTGGGGCTTCACGCACACGGCTGCGTCATTCATTTACAATTCTGTGAACTAATGAATTACAGGTACCGTTGGCCTTTGCGGATGACTGATTGTATGCAAATGACAACTGTGAGGGTGCTGGTGAGCGTTCTAGTAGTCCATTGATTTTCCTGCCATTCAGTAACTGTTTGTCCATATCGGAGGTACGAGCAGACAGTATACTGAGGGTCGGCAGGATCCAGGCTTTGGAGCATATGTCATTGGATGTATTTACTCCAGGGACTGGTGTCAAACACTGCGATTTGAGTTTAATGTCTTCACACTATTCCCGGAATGCTGATTCCTATATATTGTACATCCATTTTATCTGTTAGTAATACTGAATGGAGCCTTCATTTTGCACACCATCCGTATTTCATATGCAGTAGTGGTGGGGGCATGCTTAAATCTATGTTGCCATAATGCAACTCTGCAAACTGAGTGGCCTTCTCATTTGGTTTGGCAAAATAATTACTTTTTATTTCACGACGCAGGGAAAAGCAGACAGAATTTTAGTTTTAATTTCCAGCATCCCTCCAGTGATTATTATGGATACAGCATGTATATAGTGGGGTAAATTGTGAGCAAAATTTTCAGTGCAAAAGCCAGAGGAGAGTTTTGATATACTGGCAAAAATTTGTCTACAGAATCGACTTTAAATGGTTTATTGTCATCTATTACAAGCAAAGGAAATCCCCTGTGCAGCTCTATAAATTGATAAAATTAATAAAATCTATTGTGGGAAATCTAAGAAGGAGATTTCACTTCTGACCTTTTTCAAATACAGAAGTAATCTGCAGATGCTGTTTATAACTACAGGTGAATGCCCCACAGCAATAACCTATAGGATTACATTTCCTACTTGGGAAATGTAGATACTTCCAAAGCCTGTAGCATTATCGTGAAATAATGGCTACTTCATTGAGTTTGCAGGGTTTCCCTGACCTGCCTTACAGCGTCACATTTGCAGAAACTAGAGTTAGACTTTATTTAACCAAGCTCATTATTTAATGATTCCTCTCTTCCTTCATTGCTGAATATTCTAGCAAGTTGTTGGCAGATTCGGTGGTGTAGAGGGTTTCCTTTGTATCATCCAGTTTCATGTTCTCAGCTTTGTCTCAGGTGCTGTCAGTCATAGTTAAAAATGCTTTTGCCTGCTCTCGGTGGATGGGTTTAGTGAAGTGGTCTGAAAAGGATTCTCTGCAGTATGTGCATTCTACTGGAAGGAAGAAATCTGCGAACAATTCCCCGTGCAATGATCTGATAAGCAGGTATCTGAGGATGATGAACGTGGTACAGGGGAATCCAGGTCAAGGTCGATGTTGCTGCCATAAAGAGAAGCTTTTAGGCTTCTCCGAGCTTTGCAGACTCTTTGTTAACCATCAGAGGATCTTCCCAGGACATCACAAGAGTCTCACTTGTACAGCTTCATTATTTTACATGTTTTTTGTCCCTCTTCTGTCAAATAGTGTTGTAATTATGCTGCTCATTTAAGTGTGACAGTCAAAATCCATATTATTGTTCCCAGAACCTGCCAGTAACTTCCTCTCTTCCTACTTCATGGGAGTTATTTCCATAGAAGAACCACATTCAGAGATTTTTTTTCTATTTTTATCTAGTTTGTCTAAAGGGATGAAGCAGAAAACTTGTCAATATTTATAGAAGAAAAACTTATGATAATGTACATTACAGGACACAGAAATTGATCCTTACACCATAGGTTGTATGATGTTTCCTTCAGGTGACTGGACACTGGCAAGAGCTTTTCTGGGATTACCTCCCTGTGTACCCGTATAACCCCACCTACTCTGTCAGATTCCAGTTTTTGCTAGTGTCCTTATTTGATGGACCCTTTCTTCTGTTGTAGATTTTTTTTTTCTAGATTTCACCAGTTTCCTTCTTTCACTGGCACTTTTAGATCAACATCTGAGTGCTTAATGTCTTATGGCCGACTAGCATTTCCTGGATTGGGTATCCTCAGTTTATTATTTTTTGTAAAAAGGTGAACTTATCCTTTAACTTATGCACTAGTATTGATTATTTCTTGAGTACATCTGTCGAAGATTTTTATTTGTGTTTTAGTGGTTTAGAAGCACTGAGTGCATTCTTTTTTGTCTTTGTTTTTGATATTCCTTTTATCACATGTACTGTATTCTGCTGGAGCTAGACACAGTATGATTTTTTTTTTTTAGATGTTCATCTATTACGATCTGCACAATTTTTGGGATTAAAGCTTTCTGTAAAATGCAAGATGTCATTTGGATTGAGCTATTGTCTGCCAATTCTATGGAAAACCCCAAGTTACATATATCTTGCTACAACTGGATCAGTTTATACAGATCACACTTGCAGTGCTTAGATTTGAGAGGCATAAGGCCTCATGTATAGTGCTTCTGGTAAATGGACCTTTAGGAGCAGTTGGGCATTTTTTCAGCTGCCCCTGAACCTTCCTCTCTTCTCTTATCAGTACATTTACACTGGGTCGTTTCCAGGAAGTTGAGTTTAGGAGCATTTTTTGTATAGCAAAAAAATGCATTCGGGACGGATGTTCAGAGGCATTTGAAATGCCAAATGCCTGTAACAGCTTGTAAACGCGCCTAAACCCGGTAACTAGGAGGGTTTCGTTTTACAGATATTTCTCATTTTAAAGAAAAAAAACGCTTTCTAGACCTAAACCTCAGGGGAGGTTGAAAAACGTCCCGTATACATGCAGCCTTACAGTCATAATATAGTACAACATTTCTGTGTGTATCACATCTGTATGTATTTAGCAGTTTAAATGGAGGAACAATTGTTTCCCTTTAGGTAATAACTGGTATAAATGTGTATTGATCGAAAGTGCACCCTAACCGAATCTGCTGACAACGTAAACAAAAAAGTGATCAGACAACATGTGGCTTGGATATTGTTCAGCTATGCTAGATACCTTATATTTGAATATCTTTGTTTGATTATCTTCTGATATCTTTGATTATCTATGTATTTATCTCTAATATCTTTGTTTTCTATTTATGATGTAGATCTATCTTATCTATATCTCTTTATAGTGTCAGATCTATTTTTGATATCGGTCCTTCTGTCTTTTTCACCCTATTTCAATTTCTACTATAATATCAGTGTTCATTTACATGTTGTTGTTTGTTAAATGAAAAATGCAGCCCTTCCCCTCCTGTTCCATGCATTTATGATGCGTTATGTCTCTTGCAGGCCCTTCCCCTCGGAGGACACGGCAGAAAACGATGACGACATATATCGCAGTCTGGAGGAATTGGCAGAGTGAGTTTCTATAACACTTTATATTGAACTATCTGTGAAAGTTTGAATAAAAATAAGGAATGTGACTTTAGAGTAATCCTCGAGTGGCTGACCCAAATAGGGATCGTTGCATGTTTTTGTAGTGCACACAGAAGGTAGGTTGGTGGGATTTTTGGGAGGGGGGCAGGCGGCAAACAACCAGCACCCAAACCCCCTGCCCCCTCAGCATGGCACTCAGTCTTTCGGGGGGGGGGGCTGTGTTGCTGTCGTGGCACTGACAGCACCCCCCAGGAGTAGGGCTGGCAGCACACTAAAAGTGCTGCCGCTTTGCCCAATCGGGAAACAGGTCTCAATGGCCTGCCCCCTGATTGGGTGGAAATTTGGTGTGAAAATAGCGAAAATTCATTCAAGAAAAACACCCCCGCCAGAGGAATCTATGCACCCAGCGTCCTGAAAGGGGCTGGGCGCGTGGATAGGGGGGTGGTGCCCGTGCACCCTTAATGCACGGGCTGCCACTGGGAGATCGTTCAGCCTTATTTAATTACTTCACATCCAGGGCAATCTATTTATTTTTTACACACCTAATAGAATTTTTGCTTGAAAATTACTTTTTTTTTGTTTTGTTTTCCTTTAACCTTTTCGCTGCCAGATACATTGTTTTTTGCACACAAAAAAAATCATTTTAGCCCTGAAGATGAGGTAAAACCCCCAAGCATGATATATTTTCTGAAAGTAGACACCCTAGAGAACAAAATAGTTGTAGTTCCAAATATAAAAAGACTAGATTGCGCTGAGTAAATACCCAAAGTGCCCAACCTTAAATTTGTGTGCGCCCTTATAGGTATCAGTTTAGTGTTCTGGAGGAGGTTTTGTGCGAGAATTATTGCTCTCACTCCGTCATGCGCGCATGTGCTGCAGCCAACGTATGGACCTGGCAGAGAGGGGGTTAACCTGGCCCTGTGGAATAAAACAGCGGCAGTTGAATTTTTTTTGGTTGATTATAAAATCTGTATTTTCAGGAAAAAATGCACTACAATGAATTTTAGAGAGCATAAACACACCATAAAACCCAATTTTAAGGGGTTGCATCGAAAAAATAGATACCACAAATATTAAGCATAGGCAATGCTTTTAAAGCCTTTACAGGTTTTCCATTTAGAGTTAACCGTGAACTATTGCTCTAGAATTATTGCTCTTCATGACATTTGTAGTGATACCTCACATATGTAGCGAAATTGCTATTTACATACAAGTGTGTGCCTTACACGCACATTTGCATTTGCGTGTGTGCAAGGGATGACGGGGTTGCTTTAAAAATGTATTTTTATTTTATGCTAATTAATGTAATACTCTAATGTTTTTTTTTTTAAATTTTTTCCAGCAAAGGGGCTAACTATGTTAAAACGGAGTTCCACCCAAAAGTGGAACTTCCGCTTTAACCACTTCAATACTGGGCACTTAACCCCCCTTCCTTCCCGGACCAATTTTCAGCTTTCAGCGCTGTTGCAGTTTGAATGACAATTGCGCGGTCATGCGACACTGTACCCATATGACATTTTTATCATTTTTTTTCACACAAATAGAGCTTTCTTTTGGTGGTATTTAATCACCCCTGGGTTTTTTATTTTTTGCGCTATAAATTAAAAAAAGACAAAAAAATTTCAAAAACAATGCATTTTTCTGCGTTTCTGTTATAGAATTTTGCAAATAAGTAATTTCTCTTGATAAATTTTGACCAAAAATGATACTGCTACATTTCTTTGGTAAAAATAACCCAAATTGGAGTTTATTTGGTGTTGGCGGACAGACAGATGTGACGGGGACTGTGACAGATGTGACGGTGACATACAGATGTTTTGTGTATGGTGACAGATGTTTGGGGACTGTGACAGATGTTTGGGGACTGTGACAGATGTTTGGGGACTGTGACAGATGTTGTGTATGGTGACAGATGTGATTGGGGACATACAGATGTTTTGGGGGCTGTTTTATGGGGACACATATGTGGACAGGGGTATCAGTGTGCTTGGTGCACTGTGTGGGGGGCGATCTGTGACAGCTTTCTGCATGAAATCCTCACCATGCAGAAAGCTGTCACAGAGCTGCAGCTCCCCCCCCTTCCCCCCCCCCGCACTGAGCTCTCACTGAGCTCGGTGGGGGAGAACTGTCACAGAGACGCTCGTCTCTGTTTACAATGTGACGGCTGTGATTGGACAGTCACTGCGCCAGTATCCCGATCTCCGCTCAGCTGGATCCTGTGATCATAATGATCACAGGATCCAGCAGCAGCGCGGCGCGTGCCCGCGCTGCGAGCTCCCGTTCTGCAGGACATATATATACGTCCTGTCAGAACGGGGAAGCTCCCACCCGGCCGTATATGTACAGTGGCCGGGTGGGAGGTGGTTAAGCACTCCTCACCCCTTTACATGCATTTGGCATGTCATTTTTTTTTGGGGGGGGGGGGGTTGTGCACCCGGTTTTGCAGGTACTTCCTCTTTCCTCCTCCCTCTTCCTCCTTCTGTTGCTCGGCCGCCTAAGCGACTAAACCCCCCCCCCCCCCCCC
>BLSH010472475.1:528945-550306 GCA_018402905.1 Glandirana rugosa
GGATATGTATTTTAGCAAAAAGTAAGAAATATTGTTTTTTTTGCAAAATTGTCGCTCTTTTTTTTTTGTTTATAGCGGTGATCAGAAATGGCGCAGAGGTGATCAAATACCGCCAAAAGAAAGCTCTATTTGTGGGAAAAAAAGGATGCAAATTTCATTTGGGTACACTGTTGCATGACAGCGCAATTGTCATTTAAAGCGACGCAGTGCCGGATCGCAAAAAGTGCTCTGGTCCTAAAGTGGGAAATCCTTCCGGGGCTGATTTGGTTAGCCACTTGCTTACTGGGCACTTAAACCCCCCTCCTGCCCAGACCAATTTTCTGCTTTCAGTGCTCTCACACTTTGAATGACAATTACTCAGTCATGCAACACTGTACCCATATGAAATTTGCGTCCTTTTTTCACATAAATAGAGCTTTCTTTTGGTGATATTTAATCACTGCTGGGTTTTTTAATGTTTGCGCTATAAATGAAAAAAGACCGAAAATCTTTAAAAAAAACACATTTTTCTTCGTTTTTGTTATAAAATTTAGCAAATTAGTAATTTTTCTTCATAAATTTTGGCCACATTTTATACTGTTGCATATCTTTGGTAAAAATAACCCAAATTAGTGGATATTATTTGGTCTTTGTGAAAGTTATAGAGTCTATAAGCTATGGTGCTAATCATTGAAAATTGATCACGCCCGATGTACCGACAGCCTATCTCATTTCTTGGGACCCTAAGGGCCGGTTCACACTTACGCGGCGCGATGCGTCGCGACTTGCCAAGGCGAAGCAAGTCGCCCCGCTCGAGGCGATCTCAATGCGGCCTGTGAGGAGACTTTTATCATAGAAGCCAATGTAAGCCACGCTGAGATCGCCCTGAAAATAGTGCAGGAACCATTTTTCTAAGACGGAGCAAAGCGATTCTCTCCTATTAGAACGGTTCCATTGCACAGCATTGAGGCGAATTGTCAGGCGACTCAAGTCGCCTGACAATTCGCCTATATGTGAACGGGCCGCAAAGTCGTGCTGCGTAAGTGTGAACCGGCCCTAACAGGCCAGAAAAGTACAAATGCCCCCCAAATGACCCCTTTTTGGAAAATAGACATTCCAAGGTATTTAGTAAGAGGCATGGTGAGTTTTTTTGAACTTGTCATTTTTTCTCATAATTCGTTGCAAAATTTAAGATTTTTTTTTTTCACAGAATTGTCATTGTAATGGGTTATTTCTCTCACATGGCATATGCATACCACAAATTACACCCCAAAACACATTCTACTACTTCTCCTGAGTATGGCAATACCACATGTGTTGGACATTTTCACAGCCTGGCCACATACAGAGGCACAACATGCAGGGAGCACCGTCAGGTGTTCTAGGAGCATAAATTACACATCTAACTTGTTGACTACCTATTACACTTTTGAAGGCCCTAGAGCACCAGGACAATGGAAATGCCCACAAAATGACCCCATTTTGGAAAGCTAACACCCCAACGTATAATCTATGAGGCATAATGAGTCTTTTAAAAGGTTCATTTTTTTCAAGAAGTTTTTGGAATACGTTGAAAAAAATGAAAACGCATTTTTTTTAAACAAAGTTGCCCATTTATAAAATATTTTCAACACATAGCATGTACATAGCAAAAATGACACCCCAAAATACATTCGGCTACTCCTCCTGAGTATGGCGATACCAAATGTGTGAGACTTTTACACAGCCTGACCACATACAGAGGCCCAACATTGAAGTAGCATCTTCAGGTGTTTTAGAAGCATAAATTACACATCTCATTTCTCAACCACCTATTAAATTTTGAAGGCCCTAGAGCACCAGGACAATGGAAATGCCCACAAAATGACCCCATTTTGGAAAGCTAACACCCCAATGTATAATCTTTGAGGCATAATGAGTCTTTTAAAAGGTTCATTTTTTTCAAGAAGTTTTTGGAATACGTTGAAAAAAATGAAAACGCATTTTTTTTTACACAAAGTTGTCCATTTATAATATATTTCCAACACCTAGCATGTACATAGCAAAAATGACACCCCAAAATACATTCTGCAACTCCTCCTGAGTATGGCGATACCACATGTGAGACTCTCACACAGCCTGGACACATACAGAGGCACATTATGCAAGGAACACCATCTGGTGTTCTAGGGACACACAGCATGCACATACCAAAATACATTCTGCTGAGCAAATGGTAAACAAAAGATTACCTGTGGGTTTAGTAGCACAGTTGTCCATAGGATAGCACTGGTCCAGGCAGCAGGCAGGGACTTGGTCAGCGACAACGAACACAATTGTTCAGGCAACCGACAGCGAATGCAATTGCCCAGGCAACAGGCAGGAATACTGTTCATAGTCAGTACAGGCGGCATGCAGGGATACTGTCCATATACAGTCCTGGGTCAGTACAGGCAGAGATATTATCAACACTGCCAAATGATTGGTCCTGGTAGTAGGTAGGAACATGGCCCATAGTACAGGTAGCAGCAGAGGTGCGGTCAGTTAATGCGGCAGGCAGAGGCATGATGGCAGTAAGTCCTACAGGCAGCAGGCAGAAGTAGGCCCTCGGTCAGGACAGAATGGGGACAGGGGTAGAGGCTTCTCCCACCCAATCTCTATGAAGCCTCCAAGTCTCCAGACCCTATTCTGGGAGAGAGAAAACAAAAACAATGTTTTCTTCTTACAGAAATAACATTCTGGAGCCCCTCACATATGTGAGACCCCTGTGTTGTGAATCCCACTACTCCAGCAGCAGGGTCCAAGAGGCAGGCAAAAAACATGGTCAAACAGTCTAGGGTCAGCTCCAGATCAGGCAGAGGTATATACAGAATCGGTAGGCAGAAGCATGGTTGAATAACAAGCCAGGGTCAGTTTCGGAGCAGGCAGAGATATGTACAAAAGCGGCAGGCAAAGTTGTGGTCGTATAACAAGCCAGGGTCATTTCAAGAGCAAGCAGTGGCATAAGGGGTGTGAATGTACATGGCAGGAACGGGGGATTAATAATCACTAAAAATGTGTTAAAGTATGATAGCGGCGGAAGCAGTCACCTCTGCATAGGCCTGGTTGGGAAGGGCACTGGGAGCAATAATACGTGGTGTCTCTTCTGATTCCTCCACTGGTACACACCTTACATTTTTTCTGGCGTCTTTGGCCTGTTGGTCTGGGAGGGATCTTATCAATAAAATGGCGTTCGGAGAGTCGAATAAGGGAACCGGATCGAATATTTTCTGGCGGGCTATTCGGGAATAGTAGGGCGGTGATGATTATCTTCTGGTACATAAGGAAATGTTGGGGGCTTTCGGTGAACTTTCGGTAACATACATAGGAATTATATATGGCCAATTGGAAAAAATAAATCGCTACTTTTTTGTACCAGTGATATGTCCGTCTTGTGACAAGATATGGCTCCAGCATTTGGTCGTTGTAGTCGACTCCCCCCATGAATAAATTGTACTCCTGTACAGATCTTGGCTTCTGGATTGGGCCATTCCTTCTGAGGATCTCCACGAAGTTATTGTTATGAATTGATGACAGTAGGTAGACATCCCTTCTGTCCCTCCACTTCACTGCCAGAATCTCCTCATTTCGCAGGCTCGTCGTCTCCCCTCTTCTTAACCTCATATTGATAAGCCGCTGAGGAAAACCTTTCCTGTTCGTTCTGACAGTGCCACATGCTGGCGTGTTCTTCAGGTGAAGGTGTCGAAACAGAGGCAGACTGGTGTAGAAGTTGTCTACGTATAAATGGTAGCCTTTTTCTAGAAGTGGATAAATAAGCTGCCAAACAATTTTTCCACTCGATCCAAAATAGCCGGGGGAATTAGGGGGATGCAGCTGGGAGTCCTTTCCTTCGTACACTATGAAGGCATAAGTGTACCCCGTGGCTCTGTCACAAAGTTTGTATACTTTGACCCCATAGCGGTTCCTCTTGCTTGGAATAAACTGCTTTATTCCCAGCCTGCCGGTAAATTTTACGAGTGACTCGTCTACACAGATATGTTGGTCTGGGGTAAACATCTGGGGGAATTTCTCAGAAAAATTATTAAGTATTGGCTGAAGTTTATAAAGCTTATCGAAATTGGGGTCATTTCAGGGAAGGCACTGTGTGTTGTCATTGAAGTGCAGGAACCCCATTATCATTAGGTATCTTGTTCGGGACATTATCATGGAGAAGACTGGCATGTGGTCAATGGGGTGGGTTGACCAATAGGATCGTAATTCATTCTTTTTGTTGAGTCCCATACAAAATGTGAGGCCCAAAAAACTCTTGAACTCCTCCATTGTAAGCTCTCTCCACTCAAAGGGGCGTGAATAATATGATGTGGGATTGTCTCTAATAAATTGTTGTGCATATAAGTTGCACTGGGCCACAACTGAGGCAAGCATGTCCTCTGTAAAAAATAATTTGAAAAAATCCATTGGTGAAAAATTGTCCATGTCCACCTGGACTCCTGGCTTGGCAGTGAACGGGGGAATTCTAGCTTCTCCTGAATCAGAAGGAAGCCACAATGGATTTTGAAGGGAATAGGGAAGGGCAGCATGGGTCCTAACCCTTTGGGGCTGAGGTACTGTGGTGCTGGAGGATGGCCGTGCGGTGCTGGTGGATGGCCGTGTGGTGCTGGTGGACGCTACTTCCTCCTCACCAAACCGCCTTCGTCTACCAGGTGGACTGTCTTCCTCCTTTGAGTCATCAGTCAGTGTTTCACTGCTGAGGACGGGCTCATACTCGACATCAGACTCAGAATCTAAAGACGAACCTGAAGTAGAGAGCTCCCCGTTGCTCTCGTCGGCCGCAGTTAAAATTTGGTATGCCTCCTCGGCAGAAAAGGCTCTTTTGGCCATTTTTGTTGATGATTGGTACAGGTGGGCACTGGTGACAGATGTGCACTGATGAGCTGGCACAGGTGGGCACTGATGACACAGATGTGCACTAATTATGAGGTACAGATGGGCACTGATGACTGGCAAAGATGTGCACTGATTATGCGGCACTGATTATTGGCATGGATGTGCACTGATTATACTGTGCAGGTGGGCACTGATGACTGACACAGATGTGCACTGATGAGCTGGCACAGATGTGCACTGATGAGGCAGAACTGATTGCCACAGGTGGGCACTGATGAATGGCACAGGTGTGGGCAATGATGAATGGCACAGGTGGGGGCACTGATTGGCACAGGTGGGCACTGATAAATGGCAAAGGTGGGCACTAAAAGCACAGGTGGGCACTGACCCTGATGGGTACTTTTTGGGCACTGCTTTGACACTTAGATGAATTTATTCAGTAGAGATGACACACTCACTGTCATAGAAGCTCTCCTCCTCACTCTTTCTCTGTGTGAGGAGGAAGAGCCGTTCATGAGAGATGATCTCAGATGTTTACATCTGAGATCATCTCTCATTGGACATCCCGATCAGGTGGTAAATGGCCGCTGTGATTGGCCATTTACCACGATCTGTGATCAGCTGTATCCAAGGGACACGGCGATCACAGATTTTACCCGATGCGCGCGACCGGGAGGACGTCTATTGACGGCCTCCCGGCATTTTAGAGCGCCAATCGGCTATGGCGCAGATGGGAGGAGGTTAAATACTGTAGATTGGCGCCATTCCACGAGCACATGCAATTTTAAAGCATGATGTATGACCGGTATCTATTTACTCGGCGTAACATCATCCTTCATAGTATGCAAAAAAATTGGGGTAATATTATGTTTTTACTCTACTACACAGGTGGAGCAATAATCGTTCAACAGGTATAAAACAATATTACCTCCTAGTGCATAGAAACCGCTATTCATATATAAATCTAAGATTAGTGTGAACAGCTGCTTTTTTAAATACACATATATCCACCACATAGAAATAGTCACTATAGACAAATGTGACACCTCTGTGCAAATTAAGCATGCATGAGCAAAGTCTCATAGAGTCCATATAAAGTCCAATAAGATTACTAGGAATTCCACTGGGTCACACCACGTGAGACCTCTCCCCTTTGGTATAGCACTCACCAAAAACTGATTTTATACGCCTGTCATGCAGCTCATTCTCTATGGCACAATCCAGCACTGCCCGATGTATCTTCCATCTATATGTCACTTAAACAAAGGGCACTCACACAGTGTATTATCGTTTAACGTTTATTGAAAATCCCTTTAAAATCCCTCTCACAAGTTGTACACGAGATATAATAATAAAATCAGCATAAAACAACAAGTGGTCAAACAGCGCGTCTGCCTCTCACCGCTCTGGCCCGGGTTGAGGAGAACACTGTTGACGTTCAGGCAAGACGCGTGGTCACACACTGAAGCGTTTCGTCATCACTTCGCTGCTCCCGTCTTTTATAGAGACACACTGTGGAGCTTTAACCCCGCAGTGGACTCTGGACTACACAGATTGAAGAGCGTATATTTCTCAGCTCATTGCTTACTCTATATGTGCACCATGTAACCCGGGCGCTCCGTGAAGCAACTCCAGGAGTGTTGAGAGGCAGACGCACTGTTTGACCACTTGTTTTATGCTGATTTTATTATAATCTCTTGTGAGTGTGCAACTTGCAAGAAGGATTTTAAAGGGATTTTCAATAAAAGTTAAATGATAATACACTACGTGAGTGCCCTTTGTTTAAGTGACATATAGATGGAAGATACATCGGGCAGTGGTGCATTTTGCCATAAAGAATGAGCTACATGACAGGCATATAAACTATCACTTTTTGGTGAGTGCTATACCAAAGGGGAGAGGCCTCACGTGGTGTGGTGATGGATTCTCGGATCCAGTGGAATTCCTAGTAATCTTACTGGACTTTATATGGACTCTATGAGACTTTGTTCATGCATGCTTAAATTGCACATAGGTGTGCTGCTTGGTCTATGTGACTATTTCTATGTGGTGGATATGTTCTGTTTTGTTTTTTAAAATTCATAAAAGTGTATTTTTTCCAACACAATTGCATTTGAAGAACCACTGCGCAAAAAACGTGTGACATAAATTGCAACAACCACCATTTTATTCTCTAGGGTCTCTGCTAAAAAAATATAATGTATGGGGGTTCTAAGTAATTTTCTAGCGAAAAATACAGATTTTTACTTGTAAACAAGAAATGTCAGAAAAAGGCTGGGTGCTTAAGTGGTTGAAGAGGGGAGCTACACGCAATCTGCTTTCTAGCATTGAAAAGCTCATTGCCTCTGTCTGCAAAAGCCTTTGCATTGTGTAAACAAAAAAAATAACTAGCAAAACATTCCATGTTAACAAATAGAATGTACAGTCTATAACTATTGGATCAGGTAAGGATTTTTACTAGCCCCCAAAAATGTTTGCTGAACTCTCTCCGGTGGAAAAAGAGTTTGCAAAGAAGTGAACTGTTTCTCCGGTTGATCCTGCAGTCCCTGTCCTAAACACACATCTTGTTGTACCTATTCAAGATGTAAATCCTTTTAGAGATTCTGCTGATGCTCTTAAAAGCTGTCTTTAACCTGGCAGGCCCAGTCCTACAACCATCTCTTGCTGCTATTTTTGTATGCCAAACTGCAGCTAAATGGACTAGAACAATGAATAACGAACGTGACCCTGCATTTTAGGATCATGCTGTTACAAAGCAATTACAATTGCCAACTGCTCTTCATTTTTGTTTAGAAGCCATGAAACCTGTGATGAGTCAAATATCAAGCATGGCTCTAATCTCCATTCTTATGTGCAGAATTTTATCGCTAAAGGCTTGGATATCGGATGCTGCATGTAAAAGGCACCTCACATATGCCCTTCCAAGGAAGATGTCTGCTTGGAAAGGCACTTGACCAATTTATCAAAGAGGTCACATGTGGGAAGGTTTTACTTTTTCAGGTGCAAAAACCACCATCCACCGGAGCCCCTAGCTCTTCTAAGCGCAGAGCACACCTGCATGCTCTAACTAGGCTTTGATTCAAAACCTAAGTTCAGCCCTTCCTTTCAGCACAAGGCTTGGCCCACAAAGGCCACCAAGCCTTTCCCAATGCCCGCTTCACAGTGAAGGGGTGCTTTCACTCCTAAGAATGGGGGAGGGGGGGTGGCGGCGTATGTTACAGTTTGCATCTTACTGAGTCACTGATGTCCCAGACCTCTGGTTTCAATCCATGGTTTTTAAAGGTTACAAGATAGAACTCAAAACTCTGCTGCATCACTACTTATTTCAAATCAAACAAAAACAGATTTTCAAAATGTCCTGAACCACCTCTTTTCCCAGGGAGTCGTCGTATCAGTACTATCACAGGACAGTTTCAATGCATTCTACTCAAACTTGTTTATAGTTCCAAAGCCCAATGGGGATATTCGTCCTATCCTGGACTTAAAATTCCTTGACACTCCTTTAAGTCAGTGGTTCTCAACTCCAGTCCCCGGGACCCCCCAACAGGCCAGGTTTGCAAGATAACTGAAATACATCACAGGTGGTATCATTTGCTGCTCAGTGATTGCAGTGTTCTAGTCTGCATCTCCCCAAGGTAATACTTAAAATCTGGCCTGTTGGTGGGTCCCGAGGACCGGAGTTGAGAACCACTGCTTTAAGTTCTAAAATTAGCATGGAATCTGCAAGGTCCATCACTTCTTTAAGAAGAACACATGGTATCTGTGGTCATCCAAGATTTGCATGTTCATATTTGCCCACCTCATTAGTGCTTTCCATGCTTTGCAGTGACCGGCAACCACTTTCTGTTTATCACACTGCCCTTCAGCCTATTTTCTGCTCCCAGGGTGTTCACAAAGGTATTAGCATTCTTGCTTGCCCTTCTTAGAACTGAAGGCATCCAAGTGACAGGCTTCTTCCCAATAGGCCAAATCTGCTATCTCAAGGCCCTCTATTCCAACCTGCTTTACAGTCTCTGATTTTAGCGGCATGTCTGTTGAAACCAAGGTCTTAAAGACTAGAGGGAATTCTGACTGTGTGGTGCAACCGCAGTCAATTCAGTCCCCAGAGATTACTCTGTGACCCACGTTCCAGTCTTCCTACAAACAGGTCTTGAACAGAATCTAACTCTTATCACCCTAAAAAGGCAGGTATCAGCTTTATCCATCCTTTTTCAAAGTCCTTTGACTGCACACTCTGTTGTAAAAACTTTTATTCAAGGTGTTTGTGTTAGGACCCCTTGCAACACCCCGTTCTTCCCTGGAACCTTAATTTGCTTTCTCTGTCCTGCAAAAATAACCCTTTAAACCCAGGAATAATCCTTTGGAGATTTTTGCCAGCTAAGTAGCCTTTTTTTTGTAGCCATCACTTCTGTCAGACGAGTCTCTGAACTGGTGGCCCTTTCCTGTAAAGAGCCTTTCCTCATACTTCACAACAAGGTTTTATTATGCCCAAGACCATCCTTTCTTCCAAAGGTGGTTGCAGCCTTCCATCTCAATGAGGACATTGTTCTGTAAACCTTGTACCCTGCTCCTAAGCGTCCAAAGGAATTCCTCTACATTGCCTTGGATATAGTACGAGGCAGACAGAGAGTACCTAAAAGCTACTGTTTCCATTATACAAATGGATTCTTTGGTTTTTATGTTTGTTTGTTTTTAGGACTGCAAGGGGCACACTGTTTAAAAATTCACCATTGCATGCATTGATGGTGGATTGCAGGAGCTTATGCACGTAACCAAACTTCCTTGTGCGCTGGTTTGTGCCCACTTCACCAGGTCTGTAGGAGTATCCTAGGCTTTTAGGCATCAAGCCTCTGTTGCCCAACTATGTATGGCTGCAGTATGGTCTTCTGTTCATACTTTTCCACAGTTTACAAGGTGGATGTTCAATATTCTGAAGATTAGTTTAGTTTTGGATAGAGTGGAGAAGGATTAGAACACCTATTAGGTTTTTATTGATGTTTGTGGCACTCGTTAGGGCGATTCACCTTCTCTATTTCTTGTGCGTTCCATTATTAAAAGTGAAAGTAAAAAAAAAAAAATCCCAAATTTGGGTTGTATGTAAAAGGGGAAATCTCCCAGTGGGGACATTAGTTCTGATGACCATCCGTATCATTGAAAGTACAGCAGAACTAAACCAGCACCGCATCCCTGTAAAAATTAATGAACACAGGAAGAGAGAGATAGAAATTGATGGGATTTTAGTGGTGCTGGTGTACCCCCTAGCTGAAAAGACACAACCGACACTTATAATCAAAATATACAAAATTTAATAGATTTATGTTAAAAACGACACTGAATTGGCTCCAACAAAAGAATGGAGTATTGACATGATAAATACATCAAAAATTACATCAAAAGTGTGACTCTACATTTCCCTTTAAGATATTACATTTAACTGATATACCAGTTCATGGACAAAATTTATGTAAATGGCCCGAGGATCTGACTTGCTTAAAAACAAAGATAGACTAAGACCAAAGGTAAGATGGTCGGAAAATACACATCCATGAATGGTTCAGTGATCCTGCCCTGCCCGACGCGTTTCACCCTAAAAAGGGCTTCTTCTGGGAATCATGGGGAGGATCGGGATATAGTCACTATAATGATAAATACGTCAATCAGTCACAAGTAATAATGCATGTGCAAAAATGCCACATATCTATACAAATTCATTACAGCATTCTTGTACAGGAATACAACAAATTTGTTATCATATATTAACATGTAGCACACTACTATTCAAGTACCTGTTAAGAACGAATGAACATGTGAGCACAGAGGCTTCCAAATAAAGCTCAACAAAAGGATTTTGAGGCTGAAAAGATGAGTGCAGTACCTCTGGACCAGATTGATTGGATCACTGTTTTCTTGCTAGACCTATAAAAGCACATATGCAGTTGTTCTCAATGAAACAGATATTTAGAAACCATCCGATCTTGGGGTCCAAAGAGAGCGGGGAAGAAAGAACAGCTAGAGAGGCAAGAATGCACCCAAAATAAATAACCCCAAATAGAATATAATCATGGACCACTATTGAGCTGTGCATAAGTCACACAGCAAAGGTAATAGAAGACCAAATAATCAATGATTCAGTTTGATATAAAACTAATACAGCTAGTAAAGTAAGTATATGGCTGGTGTTAATGAGCAATCCAAGCATTGAGGGCTGGGTCCTACAAAAAACAACCCCAAACGTTGTGTACCCAAAGGTTAACTTCAAAAGGCAAAGACCTAGGAGTATTAAAGAAAGCGTCATTGAGAGGATAGGCTTACATATGTGAGCCTCTATTAAGTGCCAAAAGAAGAGGAGAGGGAGATAGACAAGATAGGAGGAAACCCCCTAGATGTAAAAGTAATCGTATAACAAAAGGTAAGTGAAAATAAGCATACCAAAACTTACATAAATGTCCCTTGGAGTCCAGAAGTAATATAGCACCACTCTAAGGGGGTAACGGTCCAAAGCCACAAACGAGCGGACCACTGCTTATACACACAACCCAAATGTAGGGGCAGTGAAATAGTACTGCCCAGTACCCCTAAAAAAGTGTTATAAAAGGGGCCTTAATGCATATAAACATACCCCTCCCTGGGAGAGTGCACAAACAGGAACCAACATTGCGGTTCAAATACCCAAAAATTTGTATGTCATACCTTGGGGATTGTTGAAAAGAAACCCGCCCGGATGTCGCTGCACCAGCTGGAACAATGAAGAGCCATATGGTCCGACCGGGAAAGCATCCCGCCACTATATGCATGGTTTTGGCGCCAAAAGCACAGAGCACGTCGCCCATGCGTGACGTCATATGGATGCGCAACGGGCCTCAGAGTGTGCTACAGTGCGTGCGCCGGCATCCTCTCTGGATTCACATCAGGTGCCGACTAACGCGCAATGCAAAATGTAATGATGAGACGTGACGGCTGGTCCCAAGGTCTGGAAGTGGCTGGCTCTTCCAGATAAAACAACCCTCAAACCCCAATCATCCCACAATGGTGGGAAGGGTTAAAGATTACAAAAAGAGGGAAACCTGGGGGGGGCAAGCCCCTGACTGACCAATAAATCCGCCTACGTCCCGCCACGATCTCCCACAAGAAAAAAGCCAAATAATTAATATGAAAAAATAAATTTTATTAATAATAAATATTAAACATAATTAAATTTAATGAAAAAAAAAGGAAATCATAAAAATCAAAGTAAATAGATTAGAACCACCCAAACCTGCAAAGTTGGGGATCCTTCAGAACTCACAGTGACATACTGGAGGCATTGAATAGGCCAAGCAGCCGCTTATTCTCCCACACAATAATGCCAGATAGTCCCTCCGTCGTCGTGTAAACAGTGGGAGATCACACAACTCCAGGCATACTAAAAAAAAGCATGCTAATTCGCGGCGAACCCCTCCCCCGCTCTAATTGCTCATCCCCAGTCAGGGGGCATACAACAACCTGTTCCTTAGGACACCTGATGGGGTCCAATACACAATAGTATACAAAAGCTATGAAACTCAGAGACTGATTGTCCCTTATCGTTTAGGAAAGAAACAGGATCCAAACTCTAGTATATCCAGAGGCACCATTGCTACTCATAAATATCCTTTCATTCAGCCCATCATAAAAAGGGTTTGAAGCTAATATTTTCATTCAAGCCCGGGGCTTTAGTAGCCCCCAATTGGAAAATCCATTTTGTTTCAAGGCGCAAAAGGTGCGCATCTATATTACCACCCCTCTCAGATTGCTCTACATGTTCCAAAGCAAAGAATTTTATCAAGTCCAAATCAAAGTTATGGTATAGGCCTATGTGACGGCTAATAGCCGACTTAAGTTTGCCATTTGAGATTTCATACACATAGTCCCTAATTCTGTGGTGAAACGGTCTTTTGGTTTTCCCCACATAGAATGACTTACATGAGCACTCCATATAGTACACAACTCCCACTGTTCTACAGTCTATTGAGCATTTTGGAGTCCAGGACTGCACGTTAGGTAAACGTACAGTTCTGGTCTGCCAAATCCATTTACAGAAATTACAATCCCCACACCTCTTTGTTCCTCTATATGGTTTGGCCCAAGGTATCCTGTGAGTAGGATTGGTATAGTGACTACGGGTGAGACAATCTTTAAAGCTTCTTGCACGGCGATAAGTGACTGATGATTTGTCACCTATGTACTTTGCCACTATAGGGTCATCTAATAAAAGATTCCAGTGCTGCTCCAAGATATTTTTTACACGGTCACAATTGTTTGAGAATCGGGGTAATAATCCGTGTCTGGGTTTGAGACATAGGGGGTGGCCGAGAGAAGAGCAGAGATTCCCTAGACTTAGTTTTAGTTTTGTTAAATGCCCTTTTTAGGTATTTCTTGCTGTAACCCCATTTGAGTTTAGCTGTCTGTACCATAAACGAGTTATGTTCACTACAGTTTCTCTTAAGTCTGAGATATTGTCCATACGGAATACTATTTTTTAAGGGCTCCGGATGGGCACTTCCAGCGTGGAGGATTGTGTTTGCCGCAGAAGGCTTGCGGTACAAGTCAGTCATGATATGTCCACTTTTATCTTTTTTTGATCTCAATATCCAAAAATGTAATCTTAGTTTGATTACGCTCCATCGTGAACTTTGAATTGAAATCATTATTCTCAAGCCATGACATAAAGCCTCCAAGTTCTTCTCTGGTGCCCAACCATATCATGAGGATGTCATCTATGTACCTGTGCCAGGTGAGAATGTGGCACAGGTACATAGACGAGTCCCCATAGAATATGGTTCGTTCCCACCTCCCCAGGTACAGATTGGCGTACGATGGGGCACATTAAGTGGCCATCGCCACGCCCTGCACCTGGAGGTAGTGGGAACCGTTAAACATGAACACATTCCGGGACAATACATATTCCAACAATTCCAGCACAAAGGCATTATATTTAGCTAAATTTTTGTCCAATGTTTTCAAATATTCCGCTACTATGCCGATACCCCGAGCATGTGGGATCGAACAATAGAGGGCTTCAACATCTATAGTAACAAGCCATGCATTCATAGGGATCGTAGTATCCTCCAGAATCCTCAAAAGATCCCTAGTATCTTTTAAATAAGAGGGCAAAGTCATGACAAGAGGTCTCAGCAGTCATCCACCAATTGACTAGCCTTCTCAAATATGCATCCGATCTCGGAGACTATAAGTCTACCGGGAGGGGTCTCCCTATTCTTATGTACCTTTGGTAAAGAATAAAGGGTGGGTGTTACAGGGTGTGATACATTAAGAAACTCATATGTGTTTTTATTGATCACCCCTCCAAGATAGGCCCTGCCTATCAAATCTCTGAATTCCGAATGGAACTCAGAGATCATATTCTCCGGTATTTTCCTATAGCAGCTGTAGTTTCTAAGGATGTCTCGACACATCTTAGTATACCGTTTACGGTCTTGCACCACTATGTTCCCCCCTTTATCAGAAGGTTTTTTGACAATATTGGGATTGTCCCTAAGATCTTTTAGTGCCTTTTGCTGTCCCTGCGTTAAGTTGTGAGGAGAGGGTGAACTCTAGCTTGGTAATATCATGTAGAACTTTTTGCACGAAAGCCCAAATGTGAAGGTTACGTTGTAGGGGTGGGAAGGTTTTGGACTTATTTTTATGTTCAGGTATACTGCTCTGATTAGAATGAGGAGGACTCTCACTAAGCTCAGGTGTCTCAATAGACTCCTCCATATTGCTTTCCTCCAGAGAGGGGTATGTTTATATGCATTAAGGCCCCTTTTATAACACTTTTTTTAGGGGTACTGGGCAGTACTATTTCACTGCCCCTACATTTGGGTTGTGTGTATAAGCAGTGGTCCGCTCGTTTGTGGCTTTGGACCGTTACCCCCTTGGCGTGGTGGTATATTCCTTCTGGACCCCAAGGGACATTTATGTAAGTTTTGGTATGCTTATTTTCACTTACCTTTTGATATACAATTACTTATACATCTAGGGGATTTTCCTCCTATCTTGCCTACCTCCCTCTCCTTCTCTTCTTTTGGCACTTAGTAGAGACTGACATATGTAAGCCTATCCTCCCAATGACGCTTTCTTTAATACTCCTAGGTCTTTGCCTTTTGAAGTTAACCTTTTATCATGTCAATACTCCATTCTTTTGTTGGAGCCAATTCATTGTCATTTTTAACATAAATCTATTAAATTTTGTATTTTTTGATTATAAGTGTCGGTTGTGTCTTTTCAGCTAGGGGTACACCAGCACCACTAAAGTCCCATCAATTTCTATCTCTCTCTTCCTGTGTTCATTAATTAGTTCGAATGATCCCAAGGTCCCCAAGGGATTCCCTTCATTTGCAGGAATTCTCTCACTTCCTGTTTTGGCTATCGGACAGGAAGTAAAGGTAAAACTCCCCAGTGAGACACAGATGGCAAAAAAGCATACCCCAAGCATAGCACATGGCCGCAAGGGGTTTGTACTGGGGCCCCATTCACATGAATCAGTCGGACTCAGCCAGCACTGCAACAGGGGGTATAATTCCTGCCATGGCTCGGAACCAAGGCCTCAGGGCCACAGCACGTCTACACTTCCAGCCTCTGCAGCTAAAGCAGGAGTGGTAGGAAAGGGGGGGGGTAAAAACTCAACTTATCCCTGGAGGAAACCATATTCCACCTTAAAGTAGAACTATAGGCAAAACTTTTTCTTCCATTTTGATTAGAGTATAAGGGAGGGGTATAACCCCTGTAAGGTTTATTTTTGCCCTCTTTGTCCCATTAGGGAGATTTACCTATAAATTAAGGGAATCTCTTGGGGACCCCCAGGTCACAAGAACTAATCTTCCTATTGGAAGATTTCCCCTGTACTGCTTTTATTGGGACAAACCAAAATTTGGGATTTTCTTTTGGTTAACAGCACAATTAGAGAGGGTTAATCTCCCTAACAGGGACATATACAGCAATAAAAACTGACAGATGTTCTAACCCTTCTCCCCTCTAACCAAAACTTAAAGTTTTGCCTTTAGTAATACTTTAAGGCTCAGCAACACACCAGAAGCCCCAAACTGATCTCACAAGCTAAATGCAGTTGAAAGCATGCTGCATGTAACCCATCTACACAAGCCCTTTCACAGACATTTTTTCCTCCACCTTTTATATCTTTTTTTTGTAGAAGGTAGCACTCTACTGCAAATGTGCCTTTTCTGACAGACTCCTATGGCAGCATACGTGTGGGTAAGGCCCCACCTCCACTACTACCCTATAGGACACTTCTCCCATAAATCTTTGCTCCATACCAGCTGACTTGTTCCTTTTTTGTCCTCCTCCATGTGGACTATCTATCGGTTCGATTACTTGAAGATTCCCACCGCGAGACAGTCGCCCGTGACCAGTTGAATATGTCCCCCCGATACACCCCAGCTGAGAGCGGGGTATGGGGTGTATGCAGGGTAAGCGCTGAAGACTGGATAGGTGATGTGTGCGCTGGCCGGAAGCCCAGCTGAGAGCGGGTGGCCCTAATCTGCTGGAGGCTGGACGCTGGAAAATCTTGGTTGGCACTGGTGCAGTGGAGGAGTGAGACAAGCTTCCCATGGATTATGGCAGCAAGTTTTTGTTGTTTACCTGGCTTTTTTTCCTTGTGGTGTCTGTGCCTTTCCTGCTGACAGTCATGGTGGCGGGAGGTGATGCTCCGGCCGACTTCCTGTTCCTGGGTCCCGCGGCCGGTCTGCGCATGCGCGACCGCGGGACGAGGTCGAGGCTTGGCTCGCGCGTGCACGGCACTGGCCGGTGCCAGTCGATGACGTCACCGTAGGCTTTTTAAAGCCTGGGGAGTGGTACAAGCCTCGGGAATGTCTGCAGGAATATTAGCACCTTCCCCAGGCTGTGCTGGTGATCTCCCCAGGTATGTAACATTGCAGGGGGAGTGGGTTGTGTCAGCATGATTCTCAATCTGCCTCTCCTCCTAGGTGACAGTGATCATGGACTCTCCTCTGCCCCCCTCTGTACCCAGTGGTCCTGCATGAAGGGGAGGGCTGGGGGTGGGGGGTTGGTCATGTTGGGAAGTATTCTGTCTGAGCAGGTTTTTTATTTAATGGCACATCCTTGCTTTCTCTCTTCTTATAGCCCTTCTAGGTCTGGTTCGCACCGGAGTTCGCACAGGAAAAGTGGTTCGTCCAAGTCTCACCAGCACTCATCGTCTAGATCAGGGCATGGTGAGTTTCACTCAGATGCAGGACGCCACGACAGAGACAGCTCACGTCCGCACTCCTCCCGTACAGGGAAAAGGGGCGGCAGAACATGCTGGGGTTATCAGTATCAGCTGATAAATCCCTCTGTGATCACTGCTACAAGAAAGCAGTTATTGAAAGGGAAAACACTGTCCAGCATTTGGAAGAAATGATTAAGCGGGTGGTCAGAGACTCTCTACAAGAGAGAGATATCCGTCAGCCTCAAGTCCCTCCCTTGGCTCCCCAAGATCATCAGCAATAGAGGATTAGTTGGAAAATCCGTGGGATCCTTCCCATCTCAGCCGGCAGTCTCCAACTCCATCGGATGGGGATTCGGATGTGGAGACCCTTGAAGTAGGGTTCAGTTATGCCCTAGTCCCATCCTTGGTTGAAGCAGTGAAGGAGGCCTTGGACCTGGAGGATCCAGCGGTATCGCCTCCGAAACAGAAAAGACTGTTCAAACAGCTCAGCAGGGAGCACACCAATTTTCCCTTCCTAGCAGAATTAGGAGGCATTATCTCAGATGAATGGAGCAAGGTGGAGAGGAGGGGCTCATTGACATCTAAGATGCAGAGGATGTACCCCTTTAAGGAGGAAGAGGTGAAACACCTAGAGACAGCTCCAAGGGTGGATGCAGCCTTAATGAGGCTAGTGAAGTGTGTAACACTGTCGTTAGAGGATACAGTCTCTTTTAAAGACCCTCTGGAGAGGCGGATTGATGCGAACCTTAAACGTATCTATATGACCGCAGGCATGGCATGCAAACCGGCCTTAGCAGCAATTTCTAAGGCCATGGAAACATGGTCTGACAAGGTTGAAGTGTCATTGGCAGAGTTTTCCGTTGAAGAGGCACGGAAGTCACCCATTCAGGAGCTCAGGATGGCTTCAGTCTTCCTGGGGGAGGCATCCCTGGACATCATCTGCCTGGTGGCTCGGGTTATGATGACCTCAGTCACGGCCAAGCGGGCTCTGTGGCTTCGCCCATGGCGGGCGGATCCGGCTTCCAAACAGGCTTGGTGCCAGATCCCCTTTGAGGACGAGTCCCTCTTTGGTAATAAATTGAATGATGCCATAACCCGAGCCACGGGAGGGAAATCATGGTTTCTTCCTCAGGATTGGCGCCAGCAAGGGCAGAGGCACTCCGCATCTAAGAAGCAGAGCTTTGATCGGGCCAGGGAGGCTTGTAGCTATAAGCCCCGGCGAGAGTTCGGTAGGTCTTGGAGGTCCAAGCGCTCAGCTTTGCAGAAGACCGCAAAGGGAGGCTCCGTAGGGGGCCAGGGTCCGGTCAAATCCTTTTGATATTGGGCCCGCCCAGACATGCCCGGTGGGGGCTCGTTTATGCCATTTTTGGCGTGTCTGGGCGGCCTCGATCAGGGATTTCTGGACACTCAAAACAGTATCTGCAGGCCATACATGGGTTTTCACCGAAGCACCCAGACAAAGATTTGCTCCCACGGCCATTCCGTCTTCAAAAGGAAAAAGAGAGATCCTGTCAAATTACGTAAGTTCCCTTCGGGAGCAGGAGGCAGACCGGCCCGTACCAGACTTAGAACGGGGTCTACTCTACTTTATTCCTCGTCCAGAAGAAGAACGGCTCGTGGAGGCTGGTGATCGATCTGACCCACCTCAACCGTTTCATAAAGAAGGAGAAATTCAAAATGGAGTCCCTGCATACCATACAGCAATCTGTTCAGCCAGGAGATTGGATGGTGTCAATCGACCTCAAGGATGCCTAGTTTCACGTTCCGATCGCTGTGGATTTCCAGCAATATCTCCGTTTTGCAGTAGGCCAATTGCATTGTCAATTCACTTGCCTCCCATTTGGCCTGACAACGTCCCCTCGGGTCTTTTCCAAGGTTCTACTGTCAGTGGTAGCTTTGCTGAGGGTCAAGAGAGTCCGTCTGTTCCACTATCTAGACGATCTCCTTCTGCTGTCTCAAGACAAGCTCCGGCTGTTGGAACATCGGGACCTAGTCATCTCCACCCTACTGGAGTTTGGTTGGCTCCTGAATCAGGACAAGAGTCATCTGTTACCTTCACAGTCCCTAGTCTTTCTGGGTGCTCTCTTCAACATGGAAGCAGGCACGATCGCACTGCTGGAAGGGAAGATCACAGTAATTCGGGACTGTGTAGACCAAGTTCTTTCTTCTCCGCGGCTTTCAGCTCTCCAGTGCATGAAAGTGATCAGCACGATGACAGCTTCCATTCCCATGGTAAAGTGGGCCCAGCGGAGAATGAGGCCTTTTCAGAGAGGTTTCCTCAAGCAGAGGTCACACAGTGAGACACAACGCATCCGGATAACCTCCTCCATGAGGCGGTCCCTCCTTTGGTGGCTCCAACGCAAGAACCTCTCCAGATGTCACTCTGTCTCCAACCACCTGGCTAATAAAAACGTCAGATGCCAGCAATCGAGCTGGGGCGCCCACTGCTTGTCAAAAATGGCACAAGGCAAATGGGACTTCCCTGCCCAGGGGATAGTCTCCAACATTCTGGAATTGCGGGCTGCATTCAAGGCTCTGCAAGCATTCCGTCACCTGACAATGGATGCCTCCGTGATGATTCAGATGGACAATACAGCCGCAGTGGCGTAAATGAGGAGGCAAGGGGGGGACGCGGAGTGGCTCCTTGTTAAGGGGAAGTGGAGCCAATAATGGACTATGCCCTGAAACACCTTCGCAGTTTATGGGCAGTATATATCCCGGGGATCCAGAATTCGCAAGCGGACTACCTGTCCAGAATAGAGCTTGACAACAACGAGTGGCCTTGGTTTCCGCTACTAATGCTCCTCAGTTTCAGGGACCCAGTTCCCCTTCCCTCCAGACTGGATCTCCTGGCTCAAGGAGCGAACTTGCATCCCTGCCCTGCGTATCTGCACCTCAGGGCCTGATTCTTGAGAGGGGAAGGCTGGAAGCCCTAGGCCAACTCTCCTAAGTGCAAGAAGGGGAAGCACCAATAGGGTTTATGAGCGCATCTGGTCAAGATTCTCACAGTATATGGTTTCCAGATCTGCCTCGGTTGACAGTCCAGGCACTGCGGATATCTTAGGCTTCCTACAGTCTGGCCTTGACCTTGGACTTTCAGTCAGCTCACTACGGGTCCAAGTTTCGGCAATTTCGGCTTTCACGGGTTGTTCCTGGGCCAATGATCAGCTTGTTCGCCAATTCTTCAAGGGGGCAATTAGGCTTAGACCTCAGAAGTCGTCGAGATTTCCCAAGTGGGATCTTCCACTTGTCCTGGATTTCCTGTCAAGTCTTGGCTCTACTCCCAGTAAGCCACTGTCAGCCAAGGAGTTAACAATGAAGACGTTTTTTCTAGTTACTGTGACCTCAGCGAAACGAGTGTCTGAAATTTAGAGAATTAGGTTCGGTGGAACCTTTCCTCACCTTTTTTCCTGATAGAGTGGTCTTAGTCCCCATGCTGGGAGCTAGACCCAAAGTAACTACGGTTTTCCACGAGAACCAGGAAATTGTTCTTCCGACCTACAATACAGCGAACAACACAGAAGTTCACCCTCTGGACGTGGGTCATACATTAAAACAATATCTAGAGGCTACAGCTCCTTTTCGTAAGTCAGAGAATCTCTTTGTTCTATTACAAGGAAAAAACAAGGGCCTCGACAAGATCAATAGGGGCCTCGACAAGATCAATATTGTCCTGGATTGTTCAGGCCATACAATGGGCATACAGGGCAAAGGGCATGACTCCTCCGGAGGTAGTGACGGCCCACTCCACCCAAGCTATCGCAGAATCGTGGGCAGCTTCGCGTTATGTGGCGCCGGATGTGATTTGTAGAGCAGCTTCCTGGTCATCCATAGACATGTTTATGTCTCACTATTGTATTGAGCCGGCGGCTCTATCCTCAGTTAACTTTGGTTATTGTGTTTTGTCTGTAGACAATAATAATTAAATCTTTGCTTTTCTCAGCAATTCCCACCCGTGTGTGTAGCGAGTTATTTCCCACACGTATGCTGCCATAGGAGTCTGTCAGGAAAACGGAAAATTTACTATCAGATACTTACCGTAATTTTCCTTTCCTGATAGACTCCATGGCAGCAGGAGTCCCCTCCCTGAGGCCTGGAGTAGGCTATTTACAGAACAAGTCAGCTGGTATGGAGCATAGATTTATGGGAGAAGGGTCCTATATGGTAGTAGTGGAGGCGGGGCCTTACCCACACGTATGCTGCCATGGAGTTTATCAGGAAAGGAAAATTACGGTAAGTATTTGATAGTAAATTTTCGGTTTCATACGTTTTTCTATGGTGGTTGGAGAATGTACAAAAGCAATATATTAA
>BLSH010472475.1:552387-573899 GCA_018402905.1 Glandirana rugosa
CTTCCAGTGTGCGGGCAGCTATGTGGATGTGATGCTGGGTACCTGGTGGCCAGCAGCGGCAGCGTCGAGTCTCCCCCTGGTCCGGAGCTTCCCCTGCTGCTCTGCTTCTTGGCAGCCTTCGCCTCCCATCTGTCCTCTTCCTCCGGCCCGCACTCTTCTTGGAGCAGAGAGGAGGTGGGCGGGAGAATGGAGTCTCTGGCAGCGCTGGGGTGGCCACGCCCGCTCCACTTCAGTGGTCAGGGAGGGGGGAGAGGCGGAGATCCCTCTCATATGTAAATGACCCCCTCGCTGGCCACCTTCCCCGAATCCCCGCCGGCCGCCGCTGCTTGTTGTCACGCTCCCGCTGCTGCCAGCCGAACTCTGCATAAAAAGCGGCCCACTGAGCCATCGGCCCACCGGGAAACTCCCGGTAGTCCCGATGGCCAGTACAGGCCTGGACCTAAGAGGTAAATGGTTGGAAGCCCGCTCTACAACATTGTTCTTGCCAGCAAGCCCTGCTCCTCACCCTGTCTTAGTTGTGATTTTGCTTTGCCAAACCCTGTCTAATGGATCAAAGCTCATTATCTTGTCACTAATGGGGTTGATCCCTTGGTCAGAATATTTGGAGCAAATTATTGTTGCTTTAAGCTAGAGCTGTAACAGGCTCCTGTCAGTACATATGTAGAGGTCACTCTGGTTAAGGAGTTGGACTGCGGAATCTGCATTTTAACACCTCCTCCACATGGATTTCAGATGACCATGTCTCTGCAGATCTACTCTGGATGCCATTATCAAGGATGATATGGTGGCAAGAGCACACCTTACCCCCCAGCCAAAGAAGCCTTAGGTACAGACTGAGAAGGCTCATCCCTAGCCGGAGGTTAGGAAAAGTTGTTTTTTTTTTAAATACTTTTTATTGACAAATATATAAAACATCAAACAGAGAACAATTGCATTGGCGAGCAATCAAGGAAACAGTAGCAAATTTTACATTTATACATGATGGGACAGAAAAGTTGTTTTTGTTACATCATTCTTGCAGCCCAAAGTGACTTGAAAGGTCTGGGGCTCAAAGTTCACCAAACTCTCAAACAAAACTTTCTTGGCATGAAGGCACTTTTCCAAAGTGTCATGTGTTAGCCTTTGCCAACACTTGGACAGCATGCATCGCAGATGCTTTGCTGCAAGCGTTAGTTTAGGGGAATTACAAACTTGAGTTTTGCTTCCAGCCCCCTGCTCGGTTTCCCTCCTGTAACAATCCTATGTCACCACAAAGATTAGTAGATTTCTGTGTAGCCCTCAGTTTCAGGTGTTTTATTCCAACCTGTTCATAAACCCAAATGGGACATATGCCCCATCTTGGATCTCAAAGTACTGGACGTCTTCATTCAAGCTCTGAAATTCTGCATGGAATCCACCAGGTCTATTATTGCCTATCTTCTCCAGGGAGATATCGAGGATATGTACTTGCACATCCCCACCTTTCCAGAGCACTAGCATTTGCTGTGGGTTCTCTTTTTCAGTTCACGTCCCTATTCGATCTTTTGCTTGCACCTCAGATGTTTACCAAGGTGCTGGCCCCAGTATTAATCCTTGCGACACTCCATGCGCTACTTAGACAACCTATTTTTTGAGGGAACAGTTGTAAGTGGGTGGCAATGTAACCTTAACTTTCCAGATGTTACAGGGGGATGGTTCCCAAACCTCCAGAAATTGGTGCCTGAACTGATTCATCATTTGGCGTATCTAATTCTGGTCCTCAACACCTCTCAGTGTATTTTGCTATCTTAGGTTTGTGCTCTGAAATCTGGGAGTCATCCAATTCTCTGCTTTTTTATTTTTGCATGAGACTCTGAGGTTAACTTTCTTTGAGGCAGTCCTATTTGTCAAGGTTTAGTCCAGACATCAACAGTGCAAGATTCTGTCACCTGGCACAGAGGACCAGGCTGTCCCTGGCTTGGTGGCTCGGGAATAAAACTCTGTGATAATAGAATTCCTGTCTTCGGGACAGATGCCAGCCTATTTTGGAGGAGTCCTGGACACACTGTTGGTGATGGGGCATCACATCTCCAAATCACTATCCTGGGCAATTTGGCTGTCTGTGCAGAGCAGGACCATCCTGCTGGAGGTTCATCAAATTCCGATTACCTCAGAGAATGCCATCAGGGACACACATCAACCATCGGTAAGGAACAGGAAGAGTGAATCTTGTACAGAATGCAGAACTTCATGTTTTGGCCTTGCCTACCATTTACATGCCAGACATAGGCAGGCGGTGAACAGACTGCCTCAGCTGGCAGTGTCTGGACCTTGCAGAGTGATTCCAACCCTCTGAGTTGTTCAAGGGCTGGTGTTAAAGGTGGGGGATACTGGATGTGAACCTCCTGGCCCCCAGGTTTAACATCAGACTAGACAGGTTTGCCTCCATGTACAGTAATTCCCTGGTGGAAGCAGTGCATGCTTTGATGGCTTAGTGGAATCCGTACGCCCTAATCTTTGCTTTTCCTTCTACTGAAGCTTCTTTTTCATCTGCTTCATAGGATCCAGCTGGAAGCCAATCCAGTCATCCTCACTACTTCAGACTTACCCAGACAGATGTGGTACTCTGACCTGGTAACTCTTAGTGGACGGTCCCTGGGCTATACAAGACTGTGTCTTCTGTCTCGGGGACCAATTTCCTTTCCTGGTTTGTGGTTGTTGGCTTTAACTGCATGGCTATTGAAACCAGGTTCTAAGGGACAGGACCATCTCTTAATCCGTGATCCCCATGATGTTAAAAACTTGGATGACATTGGAAGTGAAAGGCGTACTTTACTTGGTGTGAGTCTTGGAGCTTTTGCTGTAGGGGATTCTCTATGGGACAAAACCTCTCCTCCCTACAGCTGGATCTTAACCAGTGTTTGGCTCTCAGCACTATTAAGGCGGTAGTCACTGGCGCATGCGCTCCAAAGGGACGGCATTCTCATGTCATCCCTTCAGAGCTCACTGCCACAGCTGTGCCTCCTGTGTGCATGCATGGAAGTGACGTAATCACGGCTTGGCCATTTAAACAGCCAGAGCCCGTGAATCCCGAAGGAAGACCAGGTGAAGATTGAAGCCCTGTCAGCGGTGACAATGTGTCTCTAGAGGGCTTTGTTTTAAGGGAAGAGTCTCATAATGTGCTAGTATGAGATGCCTACTAGCACATTATGATCTAACCTTGCAGGGAGATATTTTTTTTCTTGAGGTAAAGTTTACTACTGCTTTAAGGGTCAAGTTTCTGCGCTTTCTTGTTTTAGAGACCGTTTTAGAGACTATTCCCTGATTAAGAACTTTGTAGTTTGAGCCTCCCGTGTAGCTCCTGTTTGTTACTCTGTTTCTTAGTGGAATCTGAATCTGGTTCTTTCTGTACTTCATAAAGCACTTTTTTTATACCAAATAAAGACATTCCTTTTTTATGCTCACCACAAGGTGGTGTTCTTTGTAGGTATGACCTCTACAATGCAAGTGTCAGCCCTATCCTGTGAGAAACTTCTTTTTTTTTTTTTAACATAGGGACATGGTTGTGTTCAAGCCTAATTTAGCCCTTACTTTTTAAGTATTTCTTGGATCATAGGGAGCCTTTTAATCGGACTGGGCCAGTGGACCTTGTCAGTGTTTCTCAACTACTTTTTTATGTTTATTATTTTACATGTATTATGTATACTATTACCCTGCATCTGGAGGATCAGCCTGCAGTTCCAGGTCTTCGGTATTTTAGAGCTCCTAAAGATGCAAAGACTTTTCCACTACACCTTCTGTTTGACTCACTCCTCTATGCTGACTGTAAATAGTCTAAATTATCCTTGGCCCTGAGAGTATTTTGGAACTTTTTGCCTTTTTTTCCACCGTAAATACACCACATCTTAAAAGGAAGAACCTTAGGCTGGTTGATAATGTGCTCACTTTTTGAGTCTCCACTGACATTTTCTCCTTAACTATCAGGCTGGGTTAGAGTGGACCTTCACTCCTCAAAGGGACTTTAAGACCCTGCTCCTGCTCATCCCCTCCATGCTATATAAAAGCTTTTTTCTTTTTTTTTTTTTTTTTTTCCTTGCTTCTATTTTTTTTTTTGTTTAATATAAATCTGACATTGCTGCTGCACCTAATGGGTTATGCCTATCACACATCCTGTTAGGCTGTAGGAGCCAATAGAGCAGCCATAAGTGTGTCATTGGAGGTCTGGGAGAGACGGCCAGCTCCTGATCACTGAAGAGGCAAAGGTGACGGAATGGAACTCGGACTGTGGCAACAGAACAGCAGATTGCTGAAGGACAACACTGGTTTTGCTGGGCAGGTAAATAGGTTTCCTGAAGAGGACCCATCATGACAATAAGAAGAGGGGTGGGGGAAACTGGATAGGAGGAAGTGAAGTTCCTGTTTAACTGGTCTGGACCTCCACCCTGTGCTGAAAATGTTTATTTGTCAAACTATGTCAGAATGGGTAGATTCTCTCAAGGGGCATTCCTCCAGTATTGATCATTAAAATCATCTAAATTTGTGTCTTGCATGGGATTGATATCTGTAGAACAATCTGACTACATTATTGGGACACTGATGATATGTGCAAGAAGTATTTGACTCCTTTAACTTTCCAGGGACATTGACTCTTCAGGCCTGCTCTTGACACCCTCAGTAGCCATGCCTCGGTAGCCAGAGTGCTCTTGCAGTAGATTTACGGAAGGCTCAGTGGATTCCCATACTTTTTCTTCATGTACATTGGCAGCAGGTACTTGTAGGCCTTCAGCGCCTAACTCACACTTAGCCCTAGAGTCTGAAACAAGATGTGCTAACTCCACGGATAAGCCTTCTGCATTAATATGGGGGCTCTTTTACATTCGGACGGTTTATTGGGTGTTTGCCACCTCATCATTTGTGTGCACAAGAGACCCCTTTTAGCTCACAGGCTAACCCTTTGTATCTAGCATATACTTCAACTGTTTCTCGCTAATACATTTGTGCCACTGCAAACTGCAGAGTACCTTCCAGGTCAGGTCTAGAGTACATCCAGAGGCCTTGTCCGTATGTCCAGGGAATTGTTTATCTAGAGATGGTTCCTCCTCCTGTGACTGATCTGCAGCCTCATGGGGAGTTTCTCTCAAATCTCTTCCTCTGTCTTGCCCTTCATCAGGTGGATGTTCTTAGCAGTGTTGCTAAGGTTCCCACCACTCACTTCACGAGTATGGATGCTTCACTAGACAAGGGTGGCTCAGAAGTTTTTTTTTTTTTTTTTTTTAGAGCTGTTCTGTTCTTCATGGTTATAGAGGTACTGCAGAGTTCGTCTGTAAGACTAGAGTGTCACTTCAGGTGTTAACGTAGATGGTTTTGCCCATCATCTTGTTTTTTTCTTGTGTCCCCTTGTACCAGTCTGAGGCTGTGGTCTCCCTCATATCCCTGTCCACTTTTATAGGGGTACCTCTGGTACACCCTATCTCCTCCTTTAAGTCAGGCTGACTTCAGGGTTTGATTTGGACCCTTGTGTTCACTACAAGTCTCAGGAGTCACTAGCTATTCTAGTGGGATAATATGCTGTAATGATTGTTACATTCTCCAGATTTTTTTTTTTTTTTTTGCTAGATTGGTTGCCTGGCCAGACAACCTCATTATTTATGAACCTTCTTTCTTTGAATTCTAAGGGTTGGGAGTGTAAGGCTTGGACTTTCATTTATAGACTGGTTGGTCTTGTAAACCTGTCTTTCTCCAAGGTTCACTCTGTGAATGTTCTCCAGTGGACATATTCCAGTGTTTTTTTCTGTCGATCACATGATCTAGCTCTTCCTTAGCATGTTCTTATGACGTTTCACCTGTTATGGTGGGTTTGTTTAGTTTCTCTGCTTCTTGCTAGTCATTCGCTTTTTCCCCTGTCTTGCAGGGGGACTTCTCGTCATCTCGTTCAGATTTGAGCAGTGGTCCTTCAGGCAATTTTGTGTTGCAGATAGTTTCCAGTCTCTTCTTGGGCCTGTCGGTGGTTGTTGCTCACCACTCAGTTGGACTGCTTTTGGAGGTCCCAGCTGTATCTGAATTCCTGTATCTCTCAATGGGTGAGAGAAAATATGATTTTTTTTTACTTGCCATAAAAAAAGTGTTGGAGTCCATTGAGGGACAGAAGTCCCACCTATTTGTGTATTTTTGCTTTAGTACTGCTTTCCTTTGCTACAGTACATGCTGGCTTACAAATTTACTGTTTGCCAGTGGCAGTGTAACCTGACTGTTTCTGAATAGCTGTCCTTCAATGGACAGATTTTATGATAAATACAAAAGTATCATTATTTTCTTCTAAGGCCTCATTTACACTGCTGCTGGTAAACGGATGTTTAGAGGCATTTGGGCATTCTTTCAGCTGCCCCTGAACTCTCCTCTGTTATCTTATCAGTACATTTACACAGGGTCGTTTAAGGTTGTTTCCAGGCAGTTGTGTTTAGAGGCTTTTTTTAGAACGCAAAAAAATGGGTTCAGACGCAAGTTCAGAGGCATTTGAAACACCAAACCGCTTGTAAATGCGCCTAAACGCGGTAACTCATGTCTAGGAGCGTTTCGTTTACAGGCATTTCCATTTTTTTTTTTTCAAAAATGCTCCTAGACGCGAATGCGGCTAAACACGGCATGCAAAACGGACATTTTAGATGCCGGCTTCTAGCTGTCAAGATAAAATGTTTAGGGCAGGTTGAAACAGCGCCCTGTGTAAATGGAGCCTAAGGGTTATAGAGAAAATCATTAAAATGTCTATTTCTTTTATACAAAGGAAAACAAAGTACAGGGTGGGCCATTTATATGGATACACCTTAATAAAATGGGAATGGTTGGTGATATTAACTTCCTGTTTGTGGCACATTAGTATATGTGAGGGGGGAAACTTTTCCCAGATCGGGAGACCTTGGGGGCCATTCAACTGGCCCACGACGACCAATCCACTTTCCAGGAAACTGTTCATTTAGGAATGCTCGGACCTGACACCCATAATGTGGTGGTGCATGAAATAATAAAGTTACGTTAAAAACAAGCACACCATTGTTTTTCTTGTGAAATTCCCAATAAGTTTGATGTGTCACATGACCCTCTTCCTATTGAAAAAACAAAAGTTGGATTCAAAATGGCCAACTTCAAAATGGCCGCCATGGTCACCACCCATCTTGAAAAATTTCCCCCCTCACATATACTAATGTGCCACAAACAGGAAGTTTATATCACCAACCATTCCCATTTTATTAAGGTGTATCCATATAAATGGCCCACCCTGTATATTATACAGAGCAACATTTGGAGAATCTTGGATGAGCCAATATCGCTCTGCAGCTTTTTCAGAATTGGTAGAGCATCATGCGATTGCTGCAGTGAAAAGGGGGTGGGGTAGGGCATATATCGGTGTATGACCTTGCTATCTTGATACTACTTTTCCTTGTGAAATCACAGTTAAGGTTCCCTGGGTGATGACCACGGTTCCCTAGGTGATAACACCAACCTTCTTTTTTTTTATCTGGTCTATGTAACAATTCGATGAACCCTTTGCATCAGGAGGGTGGCAGATCATCTCACACATTCCAGCCTGCTGTGTGATGTTTCGCCATCCACTCTTGGCAGCGATTAGGAGGTGCAAACACTCTTGTGAATTACAAAATGGCCTTTTAAATGACTTCTAAAACTTTTTTTCTGTTATTAATGGATGTATTTGCCTTATTTGAGGTCTAAATAATAATTACTCCCATGGCCATTCTGCTGTCTTGTTAATTCTTATAATGATAATTCTATTATTGTAAATATTAGTAGACAATATTGTTGTTGAACTGTAAGTTCTGTAATTTTGATCCTTTCAGGTTTTCTTTGCACATGGCCGAAGTCCAGTGCAATGTAGTGGCTGGTAATCTGTAATAAGGTAGGCATTACATTGCAGTGCTAGATTATTCCCTGGGGGAGAAGGATATATTGGTAATCACTGTGCTGTCTCATCCTCCCTCTCCTGCCTTTATGTATTCCACCTCTTTGTCTTATGCTAGCCCTCACTCCTGGCAGATGCCATATGAATGCAGATTGTGTGGGGGGCACATATGCAAAAAGAAAAGGGGATACCCCTTTGTGTAAGCTTTGTCTGTGGGCATCTTGGCAATCCTGCATCCACACAAATATCCTGTGGGCGCAACCTGTCGCCTTCTGGGAGATATTTGCACCAACAAAAGCATAAACAATAGCCAGAAGTGGCAATCCCAATGTTACTGTTCCAGTGACTTAAAGGAAAACTCTGCTTGGCACCATTTATTTCTGAACTGATAATATTACACCCGTGTAATCTCAGAAAATAGCAGCCATTTCTGATAGAGGAGGCCTATCCTTGTTCAATCCAGCTTTTGTTCAAGAATAGCTACAGTATTCTGGAATATTAATGGGAGAAGCCATTCCTGAGGTTTGCAGTGTGATTCAAACCTGTTTTAAATTATAAGCCTTGGGTGGGTTCCCCTATTGCTTCTTGCCCTCCTTGCAGGGTGTCAATACTGCCTGGGACACAATGCTACAAATGGGAAGAACAACTTACCTGGGTCAGAAATAACAGATTCAGCCATACACAGCCAAGCCAAGGTGCATGGCAGCACAAATTTAAAAGACGTGTATGGCCACTCTTCCTTCTTGTTTTGATCTTATTGTCTGAATATGGAAAAAACAGAGCTCCTGTGATCCAACAGCAGTGTTCCCTATTCTGATCTGTAAAAAGCTATCAGTTTGATGTAAAAAAAAAAAATAAGGAGATGGGTACAGGCACATTTTGAGAGAGTGTTGGGTCATGGGCTGTGTATTTTACAAGGAGAAGAGGCACTCACGCTGATTGACAGCAGAGCGTGCAACCAGTCAGTTTCCCTTTGCTTCCTGTTCCCTAGACACCTTGGATGTCTGGGCCTGACAGGTGGTTAGTAAGACAGGAAGTGGGAAGAAATCTGTCCAGTGGGTACAAAGAAGCAGTAAAATCTGATTGGATATTGCCCTCCATCAAAAATTAAAATGAGGTTTTTATACTCACCATAAATCTTTTTCTTTGAGTCTATTAAGAGATACAGAAAGTCTTAAGCCTTCGGATTTTATTCTGCCCCCTACAGAACTATTATTGGTGGGGTCCATAAAGGTAGTCACCTTGGTAAGGAGATGTACAGCCAGATCCATGGTTAGAACAGACCACTTATGAATTAAATCTTCACTAAACGGATCCAAGGCCAGCAAATACTCTGGGGGAGCAAAGAACTTATCAGTCTGCTTGCAATCTCTATAGAGAAATAGCTGAAAAGGCAGGGTAAAGGAAAAGTCTTTGGGGTTTTTGGAGTCCTATATGACCCAAAGGTAGAAACGGCAGCACTTGTAGAAGAAACAGGCTGATCCTCTACAAGTAGCATATGAGCCATAGAAAGTGACCTGGGGGCATCTGGTACAGTGGGACTGCCCCCCTCCCCGAGTCTAGAATCAGGTTGCAGCCAGAGTAGATGGGCATCATACAAGCTGAAGGTAAGCAGCAAGGCCTCTATTACTCTTGAAACCCAGTCAGCTGGTAGCAGGTAAGGGTCCTTGAATGGCAGATGAGAAGGACAGAGGTTATACCAAGGTTACTGTGGACAGCAGCAGGAACAGATCATGGTTTTGTAGATGGATTGCCAGCATCCCAGCCTTCATAAGGCTGCAGTACAATCCAAGGTTTAGGGCCTTATACACATGGAGGTTTTTACAGCCGGGTTTTTGAGCTTTTTTTTTTTTTTTACAGCTTAAAAACGCCTCTCCATGTTATTCAATGGCCTCATACACACACAGACGTTTTTGAGCAGTAAGTGGCATAAGCGTTTTTAAGCGCCAAAAAAAACCCAGGACCAGCGCGTTCTGAGGCTCCAATGCTAGAGCTGTAAAAACGCAGACGCCGGTATAAGCTCAAAAACGCGGCTTAACGTTGTATGCACAGCGTTAAGCCTTGTCAGGCGTTTCTCTGTCTCTATTCAAACTCAATGGTTCCCTATGGGAGGTCATTGATTTGAATAGAAGTCGCATCATGATGATCCAACTTGCAGTGTGACTTGTGCGCTGAGGATCTTGAAGGGGACCCCCCGCCAAAATGAAAAAAAAAGATTTGCGTGGGGTTGCCCCCCGAAGAGATACCAGACCCTCCGCTCTGGCATGGGTTTTAAGGGGAACCCCCTCACCAACAAAAATGGCGTGGGGTCCCCCCACAATCCATACCAGACCCTTATCCGAGCATGCAGCCTGGCAGGTCAGGAAAGGGGGGGTGAGCGAGCGGCCGCATGCCCTCAACATGGAGGGTGGGTGCTTTGGGGCAGAGGGGGCCCTGAGCCCCCCACCCCAAAGCACCTTGTCCCTATGTTGATGAGGACAAGGGCCTCTTCCCAACAACCCTGGCCTGGCCGGTGGTTGTCGGGGTCTGTGGACAGGGGCTTATCGGAATCTGGAAGCCCCCTTTAACAAGGGGGCCCCCAGATCCCGACCCCCACCCTCTGTGAATGAGTGTGTGGTATATTGTACCCCTACCCATTCACCTAAAAAAAAGTGTTAAAAATAAACACAATACACGGGTTTTTAAAGTATTTGATTAAATTAGCTCCAGCGTCTTCTCCCTCCTCTGGCGATGTCTTTTCCCTCTCCGGTTCTTCTCATCTCTGCGCTGTCTTCTCTTCTCCCTATTCTGCCGGGTCTTCTGCCTTCTCGCTCTTTTCCTGGGTCATCTCCTCTGTCTTCTCCCTCTGTTCTTCTTCCGATGTTGACTCGACGCAATCTCCCGTATTAATGCTGGGTCCGCGTTGTGCCCGTACTTATATTGGCATGGGGCAGGGCCACCCGCTGACGTCATCTGGAGGCCCTGCCCCCTTATGATGTCACTGCCTGAGGCATGATGGGGTGGTGACGTTATAAGGGGTAGGGCCTCTGGATGACTTCAGCGGGTGGCCCCGCCCCATGACCATATAATTAAGGGCACGTCATTAGTGCTGGAGATCGCGTTGAGTCAACATCAGAAGAAGAACAGAGGGAGAAGACAGCGGAGTAGACCCGGCAAGAGAGTGAGAAGACAGAAGACCCAGTAAAAGAGTGAGAAGACAGAAGACCTAGCAAAAGAGCGAGAAGACAGAAGGACCCTGAAGAAGAGGGAGAAGAGAAGACAGCGCAGAGAGGATAAGAACTGGAGAGGGATAGGACATCGCCAGAGGAGGGAGAAGACGCTGAAGCTAATTTAATAAAATACTTTAAAAACCTGTGTAGTGTATTTATTTTTGACACTTTTTTTTTAGGTGACTGGGTAGGGGTACAATGTACACCATACTCATTCACATAGAGTGGGGGGCCAGGATCTGGGGGCCCCCTTCTTAAATGGGGGCTTCCAGATTCCGTTAAGCCCCCGCCCGCAGACCCAACAACCACCGGCCAGGGAAGAGGCCTTTGTCCTCATCAACATGGGAACAAGGTGCTTTGAGGTGGGGGATGCAGGGGTTCCCTTTGAAGATCCTCAGCACACAAGTCGCACCGTAAGTCAGATCATCATGATCCGATTTCTGGTGCGACTTCTATTCAAATCAATGGGCTCCCATAGGGAACCATTAATTTTGAATAGAGACAGAGAAACGCGGCCAAAAGCTAGCGCGGATAAACGCGCATTGACGCCAATGCAAAAAGCTGATAAAAATTGTGTTTTTAATGCGGCTTTGTTCCTGGCGTCAGTACTAGCTTTACAGCTCGTTTTTCATAACGCCTATGTGTATGACGCCTAAAGCCTTGTACAACCGAACATCCAACTTTTGTCCAAATTGGCTGTTGGCGGTTTTGTCCAGCATACCGATGGTAGTCAAGTAATCGGCCAACAAAGCCGAACGTAGTGACGTTACGAGCGTATAAAGAGGAAGTTTAGGTGAATGTGATTTGTGAATTACGGATGCAGGTTTACACGACTGAACACTTCCTGGATTCTGAGCATGCGTGTTTGCACTTCCAACTTCTGTACACACAAGCCAACGCCTTGTTGGCCAACAAAAGTTTTCTAGTCTTGTCAGCCAACTTCTGTTGGACGATAATTGGAAATCGGCTGTCATACCGAGCGCACTAACGGTCGGGTAATTGGCCAACAGGCTGTTGAACGACCGTTGTTGGCCGATAATCGTACGGTGTGTACTGGCGTTTAGCCTTGTGTCTCTAAATGGATGAGAAAGAAAAAAGTTTTGCCTGATGTTACATTGTAAGGTATACGTGTGTTATGCGAATCCTGACATGCTCTTTGAAGCTCTCTTGAACCTATCTGTATTGAGTTCAAGAAAAGTTTGTTAATCATCTCCATTTTCATTCTGTTCAGTGAACATGACTTGGGTGAGAATGACACTTATGATGTACCTTGTGAGGAGGATGACATTTACGA
The DNA here is from genome assembly GCA_018402905.1 of Glandirana rugosa. NCBI lineage: Eukaryota > Metazoa > Chordata > Amphibia > Anura > Ranidae > Glandirana > Glandirana rugosa. Next base: position 564,761 of record BLSH010472475.1, read on the forward strand.
AGACATCATCAAGGTGGAGAACCAACAACCGATGGTGAGATTTTATAAATAGTTAATGCTGAATTTAGCTCTGATATATTCTGCAGTGCTGTACAGAGAATACTGAACCAGTCACATCAGTCTGCACAAGAGAAGCTTCCATTCTAATGTTCCCACCACATATAAATGTAACTATTACTATTATACATTTATATAGCTCCGACATATTCTACAGTCATTGAGCACCTTGATGATTTCAGCGTAGAAATGGTGGTGTTGGTGCTGTGTGTCCCCGAATCTCTGCGCATTCTCCGTTTCTAGTTGCCCTGGGGCAGACAGTTAACATCTGCACTCATGTGGAAACAGAGCAGCCCCCTGCCTGGAATACGTCCACATTGCCTGCTGGCACCTGACAGGCGCAGAAGAGCTGCAAAGGGCAAATGTTAAAGATGAAGCTCTGGAGATGCTGACTCCCCGCATCGGACATGTCTGTACGCCGAATCATCTCCGACAGAACTGTCCATACGCTTGTCAGGGTCCTTGCCGCAGGCACAGCAGCACTTACATCTCTTAGAAGGAAGCTTTTTCAACTTGCAGCTGAAAACTGTAATTGAACTACAACGCCTAGCAAGCTGACAGAGATGGAGATATTCATTATCTTAATTATGTGTTTTTCTGATGACATTTAGCAGTCATTTACTGCAAAACCTGCAGATCAGCAAATAGAGATCTGCTCAGAAATAATTCTCAGTATTCTGAAAGTTTTCCTCTGTTGTAGATGAAATGGTAACAAACCCACACAGGCACCGACATCAATCACTCACTGTACTGTCATAGACTGATTTGTCTTATAATAGTATGGTATACAGGAAAGGTTAACCATTCCCTTTTTATAAGCGACTGATATAATTCTTAAGAGAGTAAACTGATATTCTGCTTGGGTGAAGAGAGCATAGCATACCTGCAAGACAAAATATGGCTAAATTAGAAAGCATGGGACACTATGTGACATCCAAAGAAAAGAAATGAAGGGAAATAAAAAACAAGAAAGAAGATGGCACTGCAACACGCAGGCAGTATCCTTTTTTTTTTTTAATTTTTCTTAAAGAAGCATCACTCAATCAGTATATTTGCAAAGATATAATTTACTTTATTTGAATGAAAATCGTATACACATATTTAATTAGGAAAGCCAAAGTCTAACGCAATTACCCAGTGTTCAACCAAAACAGTCAACCTTGTTAGAGAAGTCCAAAACAGAGGTCAAAATCTCCAGTGTGCAATATAAACCTTTTTTAAAAATGTAAAGATTCAAAAAGTGCATTCCAATTCCTATAAAAGAGTGTCTTTGTTTGTACCCCACAATTCCAAATCACCATTCATCAAATGTGTTAGCACAAATCACTTCCAATATAGTAAACTCCATGCACAAGACAGTGAAAGAAATGTAAAGTAAGTGACTCTGTACACGAGAATGTTGTAAATATCCAATATAAACAATTCTTTATTTAAATATCCCCTAAAGGGGTTCCTTTTTACTATCAATATTTCCCAAAATTCACCTTGGGTGCCAAATTAAGACAACTATATTTGAATGGTATAGGAGTTATAGGAGAAAGGGGAAGCACGGGTATGATAGACCAGTACTTACCCTCATGTTTTTGTTAAGAGAACTGTGTCAACATTTGGGTGTTTTTTTATCGAATTTAAGTTGGTAATTTCATTTACTATAAAGTTGTGAATATTTTTGCAAGTTTTATACTGATTTAATGGCACTTCCTAGGCTACAGAAAGTTTTGGTAGATGTATTTGGTTTGTATTCTTTGGATAACACAGCTGTAATAATTGGGGAGCACAACTTCCTTTCTCTGTGATCATGATTCACTGGTCGTAGCCTTCCACTGGTGCAGTTCTTTTTTTGTTAAATTATTCTTTCCTCTGTTTTATGTCTTTCCTACCATGCCTCAGATAAGGTATATGCAGGTAAGAAATTATTTTGACTGTGACCACAAGACCTCAGTGTAATTCCCTCTGTTCCTTTGCTAATTATGCCTAACTGCTAGTGCGGTGATAGTACACAATGCCTCTATAAGGGGTTGGTGTGCTGCAATGTGGGCTAATCATGCTAGGGTTCCAATACTTTAGAGATTACAAGAGCTGTAGAATAAGACAGACCACCTGGGTCCCTCCGGAGTACTGCAGAAAATGCTGGAGCCTGTAGTTCATTAGCAGCATAAGCTTTGACTGACCTGTACAGAGACAGCCAGCAGGGAAATTACAGTATGATAAACGTGGGAAATTCTGTTTCTCTCTCTATATTAATTTTAATATATGTGTTTACTTTCCATCAGAAAACGGGGATGACTGAAGATGATAAGAGGAATTGCTGCTTATTGGAAATCCGTGACACAGAAGACAAATACTACAAGACGTTGGAAGACATCAGAATGGTGAGATTGGGATACAGTGGAATCACATGGCCATGAACTACAACCAAGATCACTTAGACATGTTATTAGTGTTAGAAGTGGGTGCTGTATCCAGGTTCTGTCCATCATGTATGTGCTAGAATTGTATATTGTATACTGTGGTTATTTAATTAACTATAACAATATGGTTTGTTATCATTTTCCCCCAGAATTACATGGTACCCCTGAAGCAGATACTTACGGCTGCTGAGACTGCTGTCATTTTCATTAATTTGGAGGTAAGAAGCAGAAGGTTTATTTGCCGACATATTGAGGTTTTGCCAATGTTGTGCATATTGTGGAGATGCAGTTTTTTTCACAGTGCTTAGTCAGTTTGCTAGGAAGGGGCATTGCGCTGGGGAACCAGGCGCCATGTACCAAGTGGCATCTCTCCTGGTGAACTGACAGGGTAAACATTGCTTTATTTTATCTCTGTCTCTGGATAATTGTCCCAATGGTCCTAGATGTTGACATTGGAGCGTCCATATGTAGACATACCCAACGGGCAGCTTATCGTTGTTACTGGCATTTTCTCTCAACTCACTTACATGTTGCTGTGCATTCTGCACTATGAATTGAATGATTTCAAAAGTAGATCAAGTAGAAAATATTTTTCAGCATAATGGTGATGTTATAGACCTGAATGCATGCTCATTTGCACATACACCATGCACATCCCAATTATTGCTATCACTGCCCAAAATGGTCTCATTGATAAAGAAACTTTGTCAGAGTTGGTCTTCCTTAAAGTGCCTATATCCATTTAGAATGGTGCCAGCTGTTTCAGAATTTTTCTGATATGTGACTTATATCTAGGCTACCACTGACTTTCATGGCAAATCTGTACATATATGGAAAAGCCAAGATGCAATGTTTCTTGTTGCTGATTGAATGACATGGGTAATTGACACCTGCACTATACTTCTGTATCTGCTAGATTCAGCCATTGCTATGAAAGGTAATATCTGTCAGATCGGATTTTGCCATCTGTGTAGGGAAAGTTTCAGATGACCTAGCCTGCCAGGGAATTGGTAGCTTTTCTTTCTGAGATCTTTAAATTTCAAGCTCTGCTTCAGGCTACATTTCATAATCTGAACCTTGGATTGAGTCAGTGTACGGGAAACATTTCTCACAAATGTATATTGGTGATCTAGAAGTATTAAATCTGAATAATCATTCTAGATATCCTGTGAGTGCTTGTACCCTGAAATGCACTGCACTCTCATTTTTGTCATTTTTGTCATGGAGCTTGGTCTTCTGCCATGGTATCTCTTCTGATTCATCTCCTTATCTGATCCCCTTTAGGAGCTCGTAAAAGTCCACTTCAATTTCCTGAGGACCATTGAGATGTCTATCATGTCCGGTGGCGGCACCATCGGCCAGGTCTTCCTGGACTACAAGGAGAAGTAAGCATGTTGAATGCTGGTTTTACACAATTTTATATGTATGCATCATAATATGTCAAAACTCAAATTCTACATATAGTACACATGACCCAAACCAAGCAATGTGTGATGACAATATGGTAAGTGCAGCTTTACCAGCTTCAAGTCAAAACACAGGGCATTGCTGATTGCTTACAGCATTAAAACTGATACCAATGCCATTATATATATATATATATATATATATATATATATATTAATATAGTATCTCACAAAAGTGAGTACACCCCACACATTTTTGTCAATATTTTATTATATCTTTTCAACAGTCAACAGTAAATGGCTTCAAACATGCTTGGGATAAACATAAATCTATAGTTAGACAACAAGGTTAATGTGAAGAAAAACAAAACAAAAAATAAATAAGGGGTAGACTCGATGGACCACTCAGTCTTTTTCTGCCATCACTTTTCTATGTTTCTATGACTCTGTGAAAACCGGGTCTCTGGTGGCCCCCCCCTTAAAAAAAAATGACATGCCAATTGTGGCATGTCGGGGGTCATCTTCCCTTAACCACTTCCCTACCGAGTCATTGTAAAATGACGTTGGCAGGGACTGCTTGTCGATCCGGGTGGACGTCATATGACGTCCACCGCTTCTCGTCGCTACTGCGGGCCCCCAGGGGCCCGCACAGCGGCGATCACTGATCGCTCGTCTGCCGGGGGGTTGTGTCCCCCCCCAGATCGGGGTAAAGAGCCAATAAAATTGGCTCTTTACCCCGTGACCGGCTGTGTCCAATCACAGCCGGTCACAAACGGGCCTCACGTGCACGCCGCTCGTGCGCGCCTCCGGGGGTGCGCAGCGCGGCGATCGGAGCTGAGGCTTGTCCCTCGGACAAAGCCCAGCTCCGATCCGTGTAAAGAGCCAATAGATTTGGCTCTATACCACGTGACCGTCTGTGTCAATGTAAACAAACCGCAGTAACGAGCTGTTACCGCGGTTCTCCCTGTCACACAAGCTTGTTACCGCTTACTGTACACCAAGCACACTGATCACCCTCCCCCCCAATAAAGAGGACCTGTCACCACCCCATCAGAGTACCTGTCACAGCCGATCAGAGTACCTGTCACCTGTCCATCAAAGTACCCGAGTACCTGTCACCTGTCCATCAAAGTACCCGAGTACCTCTCACCTGCCCATCAGAGTACCCGAGTACCTCTCACCTGCCCATCAGAGTACCCGAGTACCTCTCACCTGCCCATCAGAGTACCTGTCACCTGTCCATCAAAGTACCTGTCGCCTGTCCATCAAAGTACCCGAGTACCTGTCACCTGCCCATAAAAGTACCCGAGTACTTATCACCTGTCCATCAGAGTTCCCGAGTACCTGTCACCTGTCCATCAGAGTACCCGAGTACCCATCACCTGTCCATCAGAGTACCCGAGTACCCATCACCTGTCCATCAGAGTACCCGAGTACCTGTCACCTTCCCATCAGTGTACCCGAGTACCTGTCACCTGCCCATCAGAGTATCCGAGTACCTGTCACCTGTCCATCAGAGTACCCGAGTACCTGTCACCAACCCATCAAAGTACCTGAATACCTGTCACCTTCCCATCTGAGTACCAGAGTACCTGTCACCTGCCCATCTGAGTACCCGAGTACCTGTCACCTGCCCATCTGAGTACCTGAGTACCTGTCACAAGACCATCAGAGTACCCGAGTATCTGTCACCAGACCATCAGAGTACCCGAGTACCTGTCACCAGACCATCAGAGTACCTGTCACCTGTCCATCAGAATACCCGAGTACCTGTCACCTGCCCATCAGACTATCCGAGTACCTGTCACCAGCCCATCAGCATACCCGAGTACTTGTCACCAGCCCACCTGAGTACCCGAGTACCTCTCACCTGCCCATCAGAGTACCCAAGTACCTGTCACCTGCCCATCAGAGTACCCGAGTACCTCTCACCAGCCCATCTGAGTACCTGTTACCTGCCTTTCACATTACCCAAATACCTGTCACCAACCCATCTAAGTAACCGAGTACCTATCTGCAGCCCATCCAAATGCCTGAGTACCTATCTGCAGCCCATGCCTCATAGAATATACCTTGGGTGTTTGCTTTCCAAAATGGGGTAATTTTGGGGGTAATTCTACTGTCCTGGTGCCCCGAGGCCTTCAAAAGTGTGATAGGTATGAATGAAATTTTATGTGTAATTTATGCTCCTAGAACGCCTGACGGTGCTCCCTGCATGTTCGGCCCCTGTATGTGGCCAGGGTGTGAAAAAGTCTCACACATGTGGTATCGCCATACTCAGGACGAGTAGCAGAATATATTTTGGGGGGTAATTTTTGCTATGTACATGCTATGTGTTAGAAATATCTTATAAATTGACCAATTTGTGTAAAAATAAAAGCGTTTTAAAAAAAATGAACCATTCAAAAGATTCATAATGCCTCATAGAATATACGTTGGGGTGTTTGCTTTCCAAAATGGGGTCATTTTGTGGGCAATTCCATTGTCCAGGTGCTCCAAGGCCTTCAAAAGTTTAATGACTCTTTAGGAAATTAGATGTGAAATTTCTGCTCCTAGAATGCCTGATGGTGCTCTCTGCATGTTGGACCTCTCTATGTGGCCAGGCTGTGTAAAAGTCTCACACATGTGGTATCGCCATACTCGGGATGAGTAGCAGAATATATTTTGGGGAGTAATTTTTGCTATGTGCATGCTATGTGTTAGAAATAACTTATAAATTGACTACTTTGTGTAAAAATAAAAGCGTTTTCATTTTCTTTCCACGTTTTTTGAAGACTTGTGGAAAAAAATGAACCATTCAAAAGACTCATAGTGCCTCATAGATTATACGTTGGGGTGTTTGCTTTCCAAAATGGCGTCGTTTTGTGGGTAATTCCATTGTCCTGGTGCTCCAGGGCCTTCAAAATTGTAATAGGTCGTTAGGAAATTAGATGTGAAAATTCTGCTCCTAGAATGCATGACGGTGCTCCTTGCATGTTGGACCTCTCTATGTGATCAGGCTGTGAAAAAGTCTCACACATGTGGTATCGCCATACTCGGGGACAGTAGCAGAATGTATCTTGGGGTGTAATTGGAAGTATGCATATGCTGTGTGTGAGAAATAACAAAAAAAAAAAAATAAAATAATTTCTTAATTTTCCAAAGAATTGTGGGAAAAAAGTACAACTTCAAAAAACTCGCCATGCCTCTTGCTAAATACCTTGGAATGTCTACTTTTCAAAAAGGGGTAATTTGGGGGGTATTTGTACTTTCCCGACATTTCAGGGCCTCAAGAAATGAGATAGGCCATCAGTGCATCAGGTGTGATCAATTTTCAATGATTTGCACCATAGTTTGTAGACTTTAACTTTCACACAGACCAAATAATATACTCTTATTTGGGTTATTGTTACCAAAGATAAGTAGCAGTATAGGTTTTGGCCAAAATTTATGGGCAAAAATTACTTATTTGCAAAATTTTATCACAGAAACTAAAAAAAAAGTGTTTTTTTTTCAAAATTTGCGCACTTTTTTCAATTATATCGCAAAAAATAAAAAACCCAGAGGTTCTTAAATACCACCAAAAGAAATCTCTATTTGTGTGAAAAAAATTATACAAATTTTGTTTGGGTGCAGTGTAGCATGAGAGAGTAATTGAGATTCAACGTGTGAGAGCGCTGAAAGCTGAAAATTGGTCTGGGCAGGAAGGGGGTATAAACGTCCGGTATTGAAGTGGTTAAAGTGGAAGTTCCACTTTTGGGTAGCATAAGTATTGATTCAATGGTATACATTGCACTAATGAGTGCGGGTGGGCACTAGAGGCATGCAAAACAGTGTTGCCCCCGTTGGTTTCCTGTACAACGATGTACTGATCGATCCATCTGAATTGCTGTATATCATAACATCCAAAACTGCTATGCTTGTCTCACTGAACCCCATGGTGAACCTAAGGTTGTAATTATTGGTATTTAAAACGGACATGAATTGGTGAAGGGTTTCCTGTGATCCTGCCCACAACATAAGTACATCATCAATGTATCTTAGCCAACATAGTACTTTTGAAAAAAGATCCCGCCCCCCCCCCCCAGGTACAGGTTGGCATAGGAGAGCGCCCATTGCCATTGCCACATCCGGCACTTGGAGGCAGTGGGAGCCGTCAAAGGTGAAAACATTTTTAGTGAGGATGTGTGATAACAGTTGTAGGACAAACCGGTTTAGCTTGTGAGAGGTATGCCCTCTCTTTCAGAAATCTAGTTATTACTTCTAGGCCTAGTTGGTGGGGGATAGAGGAGTAGAGAGCTTCAATGTCAATAACAACCAAGAGGCAGCCATCAGGGACGTACATTTCATTTAATGTTTTCAAAAGATCTGGAGTATCTTTAATGTGGGATGGAAGGGTCACAACAAGTGGACTAAGGTACTAGTCCACAAATTTACTTGCTCTCTCAGTTTTTGAACCCACTTCCGAGATGATAGGGCGGGCTGGGTGATTAGTTATATTTTTATGAGTTTTTGGGAGGGCGTAAAAAGTAGGCGTTTTTGGGAATGGTATCCAAATGCCTTCGAAGGTGTCTTTAGTAATTGTGCCCTCCATATGGGCTTGGTGTATCGTGTCATTAAATTCTTGATTGAATTACATTATACAATCTCCTGTAATAGGTTTGTACCAACTTCTGTTTTTTAAGATGTCCCAACACATGTTCCTATACTGCATTTCCCTCATAACTACTACATTACTGCCTTTGTCCGTTGGTTTAATTACCAGCCCAGTTACTCCTTGCTTCTCCAGGGCAGACATCTGGGAGGGAGTAAGATAAGTATCATTAGATTTTAACATTAACCACTTCAGCCCCGGAAGGATTTCCAGCTTTAGGACCGGAGCCCTTTTTGCGATTCGGCGCTGCGTCGCTTTAACTGAAAATTGCGCGGTCGTGCGACGTTGTACCCAAACGAAATTTGCGTCCTTTTTTTCCCACAAATAGAGCTTTCTTTTGGTGGTATTTGATCCCCTCTGCGTCATTTCTGATCGCCGCTATAAACAAAAGAAGAGCGACAATTTTGCAAAAAAACCCAAATTTCTTACTTTTTGCTAGAATACAAATCCAAAAAAAAATATAAAAAAACATTTTTTTTCACCGTTTTTGGCCGATTTATATTCTTCCTCATATTTGCGATAAAAAAAATCGCAATCGGCGTTTATTGATTGGTTTGCGCAAAAGTGGTCGCGTTTACGGATGATGAGAATTCATTTTTGGGGTTTTTATTTTATTTTATTTTTTTTACTAG